>JAGXJF010004508.1:0-87841 GCA_019208055.1 Stipa capillata
CCTTAACCAAGTGTAGAGCTTATTAAAGCTGGAACACCATGGAATGATAATCTGATCTGGTTTTCTTCTTCCAGAAACTAGTGTAAAGTCGATAAGTGATTTTACTTTCCACTACCGAAAGCTTGGTATCTCATCAAAGTCTTGCTGCAAGTTGAACACCTCTTCTCCTCTTCTTTCCCGTAGGAATCTCGGGACGAGATTCTTTTAAGGGGGGTAGGTTTTGTAGTGACCCTATACTCAAGACACGAGGTCAGTGTAAATTGCCACGAACAAAAATGATTTCTTCTTTTGCATGCATGCATGTAGTTCGAACAATGACTCAGATTGAAAACTTAAACTTGTACGGACTAACAATTCAAATATGACAGGGAAGCCACCGCGAGCAAAACTCTGAATCCAACTCCGAATAACATTTTTAAAATCTTGTGGAAGTACTCCTAGTTGAAAATGCCAAATTTGGGCTGTATATGCAAATATATTGAAACAATACTCACCCATAACTCTTTCACCTTGATAAAATTTAGGAAATCATATACGTAATGAGTTGTTCCATACAATTTTAAAATGGATCTTTGAGTTTTGAATTTAATTCCTAAACCATCTCAAAAATAGCAGTCCATTTTCTCCACGTAGTAGCTCAACCAGCCATTAAATTCACTCCAGGCAGTCCATTTCCCATTGCCCCCCTTTCTCTCTCTCTCTTCCTTGCTCCACGCACAGCACAGCTACAGCAGCTCCCCATTTCTTGCTTCTTCAAGCTTTTCCCCAAATGACTTCTTCTCCCCTCCAAATCCCAGCCAAAAATCAAGAACCGAGTCCTGCATGTTGTACCACCGGATCCCCACCCCGTGAGCTTTCAATCCACACAAGAAATCTTACATGCAGGAGCATCTGGGCCATGTTTGCCATTGGAGCAAGGGATTTTGGGCGTCTTCTTCTTCAATCCCGTGCGCCTCTCCTGCCCCATGCCTCCGCCGCCCTACTCCCGCCGGCGCGCCACCCCCGCTTATCCCGCTTTCCCCATCCGGCCCGTGCTCCCCTGCGCCGCACCTCACCACGCCGCCGCCCCTCTGTTCGGTCGTGCCGCTCCTGCCGCCGCCCAAGCCCTGCGCGCCTCCCCCACGAAGCACCCCGCCGGCCAGCGCTAGCCCGCACCCAAGCCGCGCTGGCCCGGGCCTCTCCCCTCCGGCCTCCACGCCGCCGACGGCGTCCGGCCACCGCCTCCTCCTCCATGAGCCCCGCCAGCCCGCTCGGGCCCGGCTCCCGGGTGCCGCCGCCCTTTTGCTCTGCGCCCGGCACCGGTCGGCAGCTCCTCGTCACCCGCTGCGCCGAGCGCCTCGTCCGTCCGCCGCCGCCCCAACCGAGTCCCCCACCGGCTCCGCCCTCAACCCCGGCGTCTGGGCGGCAACACCCCCTCGGCCATCCTCCGTGCAGCTCCCTCAAGTCCGAGCTGCTAGTTCGAGTCCGTCGCCGCCGGGAGTGAGCACCCGCTCCACCTCTTGTTTATTATTTCTTGTGGCATTAGGTTAAGGCATGTTAACAGCTACCATTAATGTACTCGGCTTATGGGTTAAGTTGTTCAACCGTGATCTCAGCTAACCATACTCATCAATTAACTGCTAACGTACTAACTTCTGTACTCACTCGATATAAATGCGCAGCTAACGGTAGTTACGATTAGTTTAACCGTGAGCTGAGAGATTCGGTTAAGACATTCCTAACCGCTGTAATTAATGAGCTAATGCACCATCAGATGATTGCTTGAGCACCGACGTCTGAAATGTTAATCGTAAATGTTAATCGTAAAAAGTATTACATGTCTACCTATGAGGTTATCGGCTTGACACTATATGATTAGTACTAAGTCAAACACCCCTAACCAGCTAGATGAACTATCACCGCGCTAATGACTAGGATAAATGGTTATTTAATAACTGACATTGTTATCGAACGTGTTAATAATTTTCTATGCTCAATAGTTTGGTTAAGACCCCATTCTTTATCGATTACTAATCGATCAGTAGCCCCAAATCCGTAATCACTGTTCCTATCAGATGTTTTAAACCTACGTCTCAAATTAACCATCGTATGCTAGTACAGCGATACTGAAACACCACCAAGGATCAGTACTTGAATAAACGCGGGGTAAATCTCCGACCCATTTTTGCACGATATTCTGAACCGCATGATGCAATTCTAATAATTGAGGGTAACATTAACTGGTTTAACCTCACTCAATAGTGAGTGGGTTAGCAACTAATCCGTGTATAGATTAAGGCGCGATGGTCTAACGACAAGTTGAATAACTAGTGGTTAGTGAGCTAATACTCAACCATTAACTTAACCAACTGAGTAGACATTGGGAACGTCCCCATTTCTCATCCCCAGTGGAAATACTTTAATGATCTACCGATATTTAATCTACGTTCCTTACCGGGAAGAAGATAGAAAATGCTAAATCTGGGTAAACTCTAAATGTATGTAAACTAGAAAATCTAGCTTAACAGCCAAACCAAATGCTCAGTGTCATAACTCACCTAGAATCAACACGAAAACCTAGCATTTCATGCATGCATCCATGTAGTTGTTCATCCACCATTAAAGCTATATCGTAACTAAACGTAAAACCCAAAATCTGGAATGAATATTAACCCGCCTATGTAATGTGTGTACTTTCATTTTAAATCCACCGTAGTTGCATCCATATCACTGGCATTCATGCATCTTCGTCCTTTTTGAATTAGTTCTTAGGGTTGCTTTTCCTTTTAGAAGTCGCTGCTTCCTACCGGCGTTTCAAGTATTCTGGAGTTCTCCCGCATGCTCCCGCAAGATCAGGAACAACCCGAACAAGGCAAGCAGAGCTTGTTGCATCTTTACCTTCCGTACTCTTGTGTATGCCCTTGTTATATGTGCTATGTGTATGAATGTTTATCTGTGAATTGTCGCAAGTTGCGTACACTAGCATGTGTAGGATGTGGCTTACGTCGAGAACATCTGATGGCTCTTCAACTAAATGGTTAGGAGTTGTGAGAGCCGAGGGCGTGCACAATGGGTACGGTTGGTGTTCATCGTAGTTTGATGGCGACGCGGGAGTAAGTAGAGATTAGTCGTCACACCAACCCTATCTTCAGCGTGTCACCATCCCTATCACACGTGGACGCTAGCGAGAACCAACACTGAGGATAGTTGGGGGTAGGCATGCACTTTGGAGGCTCGCTACCTCCAAACTGTTATGCACTCACTATGCCTGCAGGGGTTGAGTTGTCGGTAGCGGTTCGAGAGATTAAATGAACTTGTCGAGGATTGGATCAATTTGGATTGGATTTAGGGGCTGCCCTAATCGAATTGGATGAGGTTTAATGGATGGTTTGGGATTGGACTCAGGGGTTGCCCCAAATGGATTTGGATTCGATAACTTGATCTCGTGGTAAATTAGCTGTGATATGTTGTGTCCTGAGTTAATCTGTTATTTAATCTGTCTTTACTTCACCTTATAATGTTATGTTCTTAACTTGTATATTGTTACTCTGAGAAGCATCCATGTTTAATTGTTGTTGCACTAGCATGAGTAGGACATTTAATCAAGCACGAATAAGTCTTGCGAGTACGTTCGTACTCACCTAGGTTATTCCTAGAGCTTGCAGGTGAGCCGGTGGTCGAAGATTATTTTGATGATGCCTGAACGTGTTTCCTCGGGTTGTGTTCGATTGTTGGGATAGTTGTAGCTTTTGTTCAGCGGTCGCTAAGCCGCTGTGGGACTCATCCACTTGTTTCCGCTGTCGTTAATTTCTCCGTACTGCGGATATGCTTTCAGTTATGACTGGATAATGTAAGGTGTTGTCCCATCGTGGGCAGTTAATATTAATATCGTATTTGTAGAGCTTTGTTATGATATCCGAGTTGTTAATTCCAGGCTGCCCTTACGCAATGCGTGTATGATATGAAGCGTTTTGGGTATGCCGTGAAGGATCGAGGCCGTACCGTTTTCTACTAAGTCGAGCAGGTGTTGGTTGAGTGACCGCTGGCTGAGATGCTGTGCCGGCCAGGCAGGGTGTGGGCGTTCTACCGGGCTTCGAGCGACCACTAGCTTCCGAGCTAGGTTAGGGTGTGGGTAGAATTGCCGGGCTCCTCCGACTTTGCTTGTCGTGCTGGGATTCGGGAACGACTCTGACTCTTCACCGGATCATGGAATCGTATGTGGTTTTGGAAAGATTGGTCGCTTCCGGCCGGCTCGCCCGTGGCGGGTGTCGGATCGTTCTACCTTGGTGCGTACGGCGCAGGTACCGTGCCACCGGGCTGACGAGTCCTTCGGTCCTTGGCGACTTCGCGTTTCCCTAATCATATGCAATTCCGGGTCCGTGACAACTGATCTTGTGTCTTAAGCTTTGGGCCACTACACAAGTGTGGACGAAGCCACCTATATACACGACGATCATCTTGAAGGACTCACATTTGTAACAAGTAGAAGTGTGCAATTAGGTGGATTTCACAGTGTGATGTATAATATGCATTAGTTTTAGGTCAAACTTATGAAATTAAATTTAGAGTGAAATCATTTAAAAATATGAAACCAAATGTCGGGACTCAAAATCCATAACAGAGAATCTTAAGTGAAATCACCCGCTAAGTCGAAACGTCAACCCCGACCTCAACCCTTGGGTATCAATTCCAAGAAGAGTGGAGTGATATGGCTTCGAATAGCCCGAGACGTCAACCCCGAACTTGCTCCGGCAAACTAATGCACAGATTAAGTAGGGTGATATGGTCTCCTCACTCTTTTCTCACTGAGCTAGAACATCAATCCCAAACTCATCCCGGCAAATTTAATGCTCGGCTGGAGTAGGATGATATAGTTCCCAACTCCCAGTGGAAGAGTCACTTCACAGGGGTGATTAAACCTAACAATTATATGATATAGACTCTGAAACCCTACCCGCACCATGTGCTTCAATAACATACACGCAAGGCATATGAGGCAGGTGAGAACAAACAAGTATCACAACAGCAACTCTACGACTGAAACTGCAATAATACTAGTTGTTCTTAAAACTTAACAACATAATTCACATAAAGAGTCTATTACACAGCGGAAGGTTTAATATGGCTAAGAAGCCAAAAAGTAGGGCCAAAAGATGGCAGCAAAACAAACCAAGCTGCCGAACCCTGGGCAGGACCACTGCCTAGGATTCCCAGAGACTAGTCGTCGGGGCTTCGATCTCTACATAGAAACCATCCGTTGAGGGGATGATTTTCTCTGCACAAAATTATCAATAACTGCAAGGTGAGTACAAAAAATTGTACTCCGCAAGACTTACAAGGGAATTTAGTAATAGATGCAACAGGTTTCAATAAGGGATATTTGTGGACTATTTTGTGGAAAGTTGATTATTCTTTCGACAATATTCTTTAAGTAGGATTAAATTCGACTACTAGATTACTTTAAAGGAGATGAGTCGAATCTTCACGATGAAATCTATTGTAGACCACCGTACACCTAAACTCTTAATTCTTCCTCAACCACCAGGGAGGAAGCAATCACTAACTCTCAACCTTAGAGTTGGTATGTTTTAAAGTGTTATTGTAGTTGTCTAATTTGATGCGGATTCTTACCAAGTTGTCCATAACTGTGAACACAGCTATTCAAATAGTTCAAACCCTGCAGGGATGTATATCTTTACCTACACGTATCAATCGACTCTTAATGCTAGGTTGAAGACACACTTCACGAGGTGTGTTAGCAGAGTGTGATTGAACATGACCTTTACAATATTTTTGACTTAAGTATGAGCCACCCTAATGGCTAATCCGTGTACACCAGTCCGGCCGGTACCTCGACACGGTCCCAAAAGTTGTAGCAGGTGATACATCCCCGGTCCCAGACCATGTGTAACCCTTACACCTATATTAAGGCACCACATCACATCATTTTTCACTCACCTAACAAATGGAAATGACAAACTATGCAGCTCATAACTCAAGTCTAGACAGATTATTCAGTCGTGGGTGGCCCATTATACCACCCGTGTAGAAGTACGCCAATGTTGGTTCAAAAGGACACAGGGAACCAGTCCTTGTGGGAAAAACGAGACAACCCACCATGCTCCCAGCCATGGACTCTCGTCTAAGCCCGATCATTGTTAATCAAGTTTATTAGTTACTTCCCGGTGAATACCCACCTACCACTTAACCCACCCAGAGTGTTATGTTTTGTCTGCCATCCAAGGAATTACGACTTCTACGTGTCTAAGCATGTCTAAGCATCATTAACTATATAAGTAACTTAGAAACAATAACTATACTACTCTAAATAGGTTGGGGTGTGGTGGTGTTGATTGAGCGACAAAGTAAGTTATGGAAGAAATAAAGTTAGTACTTAACAGAAAGTATAAGTTGAACGCATGCGATAGTGTTTTGGAAACAATTAATATTTTTCAAATAGTAGGGTGATTACAAATGTTCAAAGGGTTGCTTACCATGCGGTTCGGCTATTAAGTCTTGTTCCTGCTCAGGATTATACGCTTCGGAATCTTCCGGCTCTATCCGGAAGAACGAAAATACCAGAAAGAGGAGGCGTAGTAATAAATATCACAATGATGGACATCAGCATGATATAAAATGCATATCATGGCATAGAAGACTCAAAATAAAGACTAATGCAAGTGAAATCAATTTAATCAGAGTCCGGATGCTCGAGATATCGCGATCCGACGACTTCCGGCTAACTAAGAAAACCCTAATTTGAGTTTTTAGCCATTTACATTTTTTCTAACATGTATGAAAATGACATATTTAGATAGATACCATTTTCCTGAACATTTCAATATATTATTTACATTTTTTGATTAAAAAATGGATTTACTATGATTTTTCTAAGCTTTAATCAATTTAAATACCCTTTTTTGTATTTTTCTCAGTAAATAAAAAATATTAAATCATTAATAGTTTTCTCACTCAGAGTTTAAATAGCCTGAGAGGCTGACATGCGGGCCCTCTGGTCAACTTTGGTCCAAGTTGACCGAGTCTATGATAGGTGGGGCCCACTGTCATAAAAAATTCTGATTTTCTTTATTGTTTTAATTTAATTCTTACATTTGGGGCCCAGATATCATAGAGACAGGTTTAAACCGAGTTAAACAGTACATTAATTACAGTCATTAATGAATTAATGATTAATGAGGTATTAAATATGTCAGTAATGCGTTAATTAGCATTAATTAATGTCTTAACAGGCATTAAGCCGGGTCATTATGACCCTAATCACTCGGCTGGCCGGTTGGCTTGGTTAGCCCGGGCGCCACGGTTAGTTTGACCAACCGGCGCCGTCGGCAGGGAGGTGGTCTGCGGGAGGCAGGGCGAGGCGGCGGCAAGGCGACAGTAGCAAGGGGGCTCGACGGGGAGGCTGGGCGGCGGGGGTTGGCTCGGGTGGAGGCGGCGGACCGAGGCGGGAGGCGAGGTGGGTGGTGTCGGGGCGGCGGGGCTTGGAGGGCGTCAGGGCGAGGCGATGGACCGAGGTCGTCGGGGTAGAGGCAAGGTGGAGCGGTGACGGGGCGAGTGGCGGACGTCGTCGGCAGCGGGGTGGTGGGAGCGAATGGGAGAGAGGGGGAGGCCGAGAGTGACGAGAAGGAGGGTGGTTTCGGCTCCGGGGGGGATATAGGGGGCGGGCTTACCGGAGCAGGAGGTGGCAGGGTGAGCTGCCGGCTGCTTGCCACGGCAAGCAGCTCGGTGGCGAGGTCATGGCGGTGGGGAGATGAGGATTGGGCGGCGGCGAGGCAATAAGGAGGCAGGGTGAAGCAGGCCGCGGGGGAGGTTGGGCCGGAAAAGGGGAGTGGATCGGGGTGGGGTAGGTTGTTGGGCTAGGCGAGGGTAGTAGACTAGGCCGCCGTAGGGAAGCGGGAAAGAAGAAAGCGGGCCCTGAGAGGGCCCATCCGGGAGGGGAGGGGGTTTAGGTTTTTATTTTGTTTTTCTTTTTAGTTTTTGTTTTCTGTTTTTATTTTAACTTTATTTCTTTTGTTGCTTTTTCCAGTTTCACCCTCAGGACAATTTCATGCCAATTTTTTAATTCCCCAATCAAAATCTCTATATTCTAGTAAAGTATATGAACTATTTGACATAAGTTTCAAAGTACTTTGCTTGAAAAGCTTCAAAACAAGAATTGAGATTCAACTTGGCCTCTTTGCAAGGTTTTTCTCGACAATTCAAAAGTTGAAAATTTTACTCAAATTTTTCTTCATGTATGGATGCTATGATGCACAACAACTTAGGTTGAAAGATTAGGGATGTTACACTAAAAGAAAAAACCAATCAATTTGAAGTGAAATCAATCAAAAATATGAAATTAGAAAAAAAAACCATTCAACTAAAAGTGCAATCATATGAAAATATGACGTTAAAAGAAAAACCATTCAATCTAAATTGAAATCATCCGAAAATATAAAATTAAAATAAAAACTCATTCAAATTAAAGTGAAATCAATCAAAAATATGAAATAAAAAAATTAAATTTAAAGTGGAATTATTCAAAACTATGAAATTGAAAGAAAAAACCATTCAATTTGAAGAGAAAACATTCAAAATTATGAAAATAAAAGTAATTACCATTCAATTTGGGGAGAAAACATTCAACATTATGAAAATAAAACAAAAAAACCATTTAATTTCTCATTCTAGAAAAGGACACCGCACATGGTTTTTCTATAGAATTGCCTGTGAGTCTCCTTATTGCAGGCGTTCTATGTGAGAATCGTCTGCGATGTCTGTTTATCCATGTGGTTGTCATATAGAATCGCCTGCTATGACCTGTTGAGACTCGCATGCGGTTGTCATATAGAATCACCTGGATGACCTATTATATATATAGTTCATGGTTTTCCCTTCGTTCCATTCACAAAAACTGCCAAGTCCCGAGCACCGCTGCCCTCGCCCTAGCACTGTCGTCGCCCGTGAGCCCTTTATCGACACTGGGAGGCTGTTCGTCCCAGTAGTCGTACCTCGACGAGCACGTCGCCCTCAACCCTGCCCTGCCATTGCCGTTGCCCCTCATGACCTAGCATCACCGTTTCCCTCTCCCGTGCCGTCAAGCTAGAGCCGCCCTCGCCCTTTCCCGTGCTTGTTGTGGTCGCCGTCGTCGCAGTCCCCCCGTGCCAATCACCATCGACCTAGCACCGTCATTGTCACCCTCATCATCAACCATGCACTGTTGCCGACCTCCCCGAGCCCTCCTCACCGACAAGGCACAGTGAGGCCCCATCCCCTTCCTCTCTTTTTCACATTAGGGTTCCTCTCTCTTTCACATTAGAGTTAGAAAATTGTGATCTTGATCTGAAAGTTGGTAATTAGGGCAGAAAGGATTCTTGATTAGGGAAAATGGTTAATTAGCGCAACAAAGATTTATATTATTTTTATTGTGATTGTGATTGTTATCATGGAAGCTATAAGGGCAGCAAGGGTTCATGTTATCCTCGAATTATCTACGTGAAAAATGCTAATTGATCATGTGTAGGTCAATTAGCTTAATTCATCCATATTGATACTTAACTTCATTATTTATACTTAGCTTAATTATATATATTGAGGTTAATGAATTAGTAGATTCATTTACCTCAAATTATTGAACTTTCAACAGGTTATCAAATAAAATACTAAAGTACAATAGAGACTGATATATGGCCCGTTTTGGTGAATCATGTTCATTGTCCAAATTAGTCAAATCACTTACTATAATATTCTAGTATTAGGGCTCTGTTTTGAGGAAAAGACAGAGGCAATTAGGTAGTATCGTACATAACGACCGGCAGTTGCTTGTTGAGTTTCAAGTCTATCTTATGGAAAAACATGCAAGTTCGGGTTCAGACTTTATAGCATTGCATGTTCGCATGGCTGTCTACTTACACTGCATCCTCGTTGCCTCCAGTCTATCTGATGGAAATATATAGATAAAACATGAGCGTAATGGCTATATTTTTTCCTTTGTGAAATATGGTAATGGTTGTATTTTTTCTTAGTGAAATATGGTAATGGTTATATTTTTCCTTAGTGAAATACGGTAATGGTTTATATTTTTCCTTAGTGAAATATGGTAATGGTACATTTTTACTTGCTGAAATATGGTATCTCCTTTTTATATGATGCAGCTAAACTCTGTTTCAAACATATGTTCTGAGTTCATGCAGAAATCTTCTAGTTAATTGATTAGTATCAAAACAGTTTTACCCTTCACCGTGCACAAATGGATCGATCATGAGATGTCGGCTCGATTTAAGAAGATGAAGGAAACCAAAGAATTTAAGGCGAAAAGTGCAGTGACAAAGGCACTCACGGCCAAGAACACCCACCATCACAGACTAGGTAGCTCTGGGTATGCGCCTAAGGTTGGAAAATGGATAGAGAAGGACGAGTAGGCACGCCTTAATGATCAGCTCGTACCATTTGCCAACATAGTTGGACAGCATGCCCTTAATTGGTTATACACAAAAGAGATCCACACATCATGTCTTCTAGCGCCACCTCCTTCGCAAGCCCCACTACCTAGGAAGTCTATACAAGACTGGTAAGATGTCGATTAACTACTTGGTTTATATCCATAACCTCATTCCAAGGTTTATTAACTTGTTCGGCTCTTTCAGGAAGAGCTTTCCACATATTCCCCCCTTGAAAATTCCAAAGGGAGAAGTGATGAGACGGTGGCCCAATCTTTCGGTTAGACGAAGGTAACTAATGGTTTGGTAGAGTTTGACCTTGACGATCCGACTATACCGTACGCGACGATACGCCTTAGCATCACTAAACCAATCTCCAATGGTTATTGACCTTGCCGTAGGCACAATCAACCTGAACAATGAAGTTTGGGTTCCTACAAGCAACCGAAGAACCAGCAAGTACTATAATACATTGCAATATGAAACTATTAGTATTAAATTGGCACAAAGGTAAAAGAAAATGTATTGGGATTCCACTGGCCATCTAAAAAGGCGGTAGTCCTACACGACTTGTAGATGTGATAACCCAAAAACTAAAGACAGAATCCTAGGGGTTATATAAATAGAAGAGGGGATCTGTTATAGAGGCAGTTGTGGTCTGCTCATAAGGAATTTGGAAATTGGGTTAGGCAGGTTGGAAAAAGCATGAGATAAACTTTCCAAAGAGTCCATGATCACCCAAATCAGAGTTCGTATGCTCGAGATAAAGACGTTTGAAGTCAGAGCTGTCTCAGCAATCTGAATCAAAGTCCAGATCTTGTGAGACTCTATCTCTAGTTCTTCTTGGACCAAAAGTGACGTGGGAAGACTTCTTGTATAGCACCAATTCATATGGGACATATCATAGCCACATGAGCTACATTCCCTCCTCCTCTTGAGAGCTTGAACTTGAATTCTCGCATGTTCTTGAAGATCTTGATGAACCTTCTTTTATTCTTTGTAGCTTCAACAGCGGACTTAGTTTAGGTAGTGGAAGTAGAGGTGGCTGTAGGTCCATCCACGTGGGTCATGTCCACATCAAGGATGTACTATCTATGGCCATTGGGACCAAGGAGCATCCAAGTCACACGAGGGGAACATGTGTGACAATGCTACCTAGAGAGATGGGTTCCCTGAGGACCTGCATCGATACAGGAATAAGAGCTTGGCCAAAGCCGAACGTGAAGATAGAGAAAGAACTGCTCTTATAGAAGAAATCATCGAGAGGGTGGAAGTGAGGGTCGATGGTCGTATGAGAGCCCTAGAGGAAATGATGGCCGGAGCATTGTGATCCAACATTAATTTGCAAAGTAGCCCTGCTTGCTAATCAAACAAGAAGCCAAGCCTCCATCCCGGGTGTTGACATTGATGACATTGATCACGATATCACCCATCTTGTTGATGAGATGCTGGTAAATATATGTATCTTTATACACTTACAGTACCCTTATAAGCTACATGTAGCTAACTATTCTATTTCGTACTGTTTGTTACCTTGAATGAGACAACATGGTACAATCTATTGTTGAGGCTTCTCGATGATAAGCCCTTGGAGGTTGCAACTAGGATGGCCTATCCATCCAATAAAGGTGACCTCATGCATGGTTTGCCGACAGTGCAAAGGAACGTGAAGGTCACTGTGGACAGTGTATATGACACATGTAAGACCATTGAGTTTAAGTTTCCTCTGAACAACGAGATCACTAGACTAGGGCAATTAGAAGGAATATTCATCCAGTGGCCAAAGGGAGACGTAATCTTGGAGGACCAGCACCTTCCATGTATTGACCCGGTTGAATTAGAAGAGCCAACCTACTTGCGCTTCTGAAGTCAAATGTTGCACCAAACGAGGCCACCACGGTGGCTAGCATGCTAGCAGGAATGACATTGTTTGTGCCTGAGCTTCCTACTAAGGCCCATTCATCTCCCGCGAAGGCGTCAAAGCCGGTCACTAAGAGAAAGCGAGGTGCAAAGTCGAAGTCCAAGGAGCAGAAGCAACCAAAACTTTACATTGCGAAAGAGTTCCCACTGGCTGATAAATACGTTGAAGGAGAGCCATGGGTCAAATCGCCAAAGAGGCTCAAAAAACTAAAACTTATAGCCACAATTTGCACGAGTACTACCCGAAAGAGGTCAAGAAGCTATCGAGACAACATACCACGACTATCAAGGTGAAATTCACTAAGGACCTTTTCCACCATGACTTCGAGGGCTACCAATTCTTTATGAACTTCGTGGATTTGTGGGAACACTACAATCTCTGGTCCTTTGAAGTATCGCTCATCAGATGCTAGACACAGTAAGTATCTACAATGACGGTCTACATTTGTGTTATACAGACTAAGGTCACGTATATATAACTCCTACCTTTTTTGTGTGTAAAGTAACGATTGAACAATGCTGAAGGAAACACGTAATGGCAGGGTTCATCGATCCACACATGGTCTCCACACTAAATATCAAAGAGAATGAAGACTTTATCAGTGAGCATGTGATAAACGCTTTGCTAGCTCAACAAGATAAGGACTTCATACTTCATCCGTACAACCAAGCATAAGTGCTGCACTAGCTACATTCATTTGAACTTTATCTCCTAAATAACCTCGGTTCACTAAACATGGCAACATAACTATACGCAGGGAGCATTGAATTCTCATTGTCATTATACCACACCATCCAAGGGTCATGTACATGGACTCGTTATTGTGAGCACACTTTGATGTGGAACTATTTGAAAGATTTCTCAACAAGTAAGCATATTTCCAACATACATAAATCTACTGTTCACTCCTTTTGCATTGCAATGCCTAAGGCATACTATTTGGATTCACGTAAAGTGTGAAAGAGGTGTGGCGAGATGGAGATAATTATGTCAATACGCCACTAATACATGATAAGAGCATTAAGGTATCCTTCAATACACAACAATACTATATCATAAATTATACTAATGACAATCTCGAAGTAGTAACCAAATTTTATATTTTTCTAGTGCCACCAACAACCATGAGGAACTAGCTTTTGTGGCTTCTATGTTTGGCACAACATAGAAATCATGGTAACAAAATAAAAAGGATTATAAGGTTTCACAATCTTGCTATATTTATTTTTCATATTTTACTTGATTTTATAATGCATGAATTTAACTATATTTATTTTGAAAACAAAGGCCAATTCGAGAGATGACATTGCTTACATTCCATCTCGATAGAATATGAGAACTCATCGCCGCATTCCTTCTTAGAGATGTCATCAACGATTGTGGTCAATTGCATGCCTACGACTTGGAACAAGGCGAGTAAAAATTGATGCGAACTTGTTAATTAATGTGATATATATGCATGTGCTCTGATATGAACTTGTATACTTTGAAATGCATACTGAGTATATTTTGCAAATGAATGTGATACGATATGTGATGAAAACGGAGGCTGAGTATGAATGAATGTGATATGATCTGTGAATTTACTGTGAATGTAATATGCATGTGATATATATGCTTATTGTTCTATTTTGTTTCAGAGGACATGCCTAGCATATCCTGAGCCTAGCCAATAAATAGGAAAAAAATGTTCCTGTCAAACACCCTCGCAGGCGGTTCTACTTCTTGAACCGCTTCTATATGCAAAGTTGCCTGTTATAAGGGGGTATCGCAGAACCACATACGATATGACCTCATCATAGGCGGTTCAGAAAACCGCCTGAGATGCATTTTTTGAACCGCTTGAGATAAGGAATTTTATAGTAGTGAGAGTTTTTTGCTTGTTAAGGTAACAAGCCTAATGAGTAAGTTATTGAGTTGCTCCTTGCTAGGCTCGTATTTATCTGAGCACATGCCATTAAGTACCACATGCCACTAAGTATTTAAGTCCCATCATATTTTGTACTAGGTACATATGCTCTATACAGACCTTCTTAAGTTGCTCATTGCATATGATTTAACTTTTTCTTATTTTTTAACTTTTTCAATTCAATGTTGTTTTGCTGTGCAATCTGTATATGGTCAAAAAATTAATGAGCCAAACGATCTAAACGAGCTAAACTCGGGTTTTTAACGAACCGAGCTGAGCTAGGTTTTGTGCTCGTTATTGTTAACAAGCCTAGTAAGTTTGAGCCTAACGAGTCCAAACCAAATGAGTTCGAGCCCAGCCCAGCCGAGCTAGTTCGTTATCCACCTCTAGCTGATTACAAGCAAACCTTCTCTTCACTTCTTCTTGCCCATTTTTTCTACAACAAATCATACCATTCGGTGGGCAAATCAAAATTAATACTTTAGATAACATTGAATTAGAGTAATCTTAACTTGAAACATTCTAAAAACTTTAAAATTTGAAACTTAAAAAATAAAATTTATGAAAAGTTGAACTAAAAATGGATGGAAAAAGTAGGCTTCCTATCCATGGTGGCCCATAGCGGTAGCGGCAGGACGGTCCAAGAAGGGAAGAAGTGGAGCGAGCGATAGCTTGAAGCTGCAATGGCGTGTGTCAAGGGCAATAGAGGCCAGTCCAACTGGCATAGGGATGCGCCCTCAATCAGCACATACTCTGGAGGACGCGCTTGTTGACTGCATCACGCTTGAGGAGGACACACCATCAGTGCACCGTGTGTGGAATCCTAGGATGCCGCATCTGCCCACCCAGAAGGTTGGCTTTGTGGGGTGCCCCTAGCATCGCAACTCTAATACTCTAGTTCTACATATATATTAGGCAGTTCAAGTAGCAATTTAAGAAGTGGTGGTGTAACAAATTTGATTAAATACTCCCATTCATATATTGTGAAACAAATTTGAATACGAGCTTGGATAATCTCATATAAGTACTAATATAAATCGAATTTAAATATCTACTCAGTTCGGACAGATTCGGACATTCGTACATTAACGAGCAACATTAACATTATAGACCCACGTTAAACACAACTAATAAATTTAATATGTTGAATTAAGTTCGCACCACGACGGTTGAAATTTAATCAAATATAAACATTCAGTTATTTGTGATAATACAAAACTAAATATGAACGATACAAATTTAGATGTAGATTCACATGTAATAAACTACTCTGTCTAGTTCCCTAAAAATTACTATTTTGAACAACAAAATAGTCTCCAAATGTAATTTTGATCACTAATTTTTATTATAACATATTTATACACTCAATAATATTATACTCAATAAATTAATGATGTTGTCAAAATACATTTCGACACAAATCTATACATATGATCTCCAAGTATTCAATCTTAATATTTGAAATCATACCGGTAGTAAAAACTTTAAAAGTTTTAGGAACTTTTATGGAATTGGAGGGAGTATTCGTAAAATGTGTAAAACCAGAACCTTCTTTGCATCCATATTATTTACTCATGGTTTGAATTTAAATGCAAATAGAGAAGATACTATTATTCCAATGTGAAAAATCAAAACCACAATACTAATTTGTCAAATTTGGTAATAAAATATTTTGAACAATTAATTTGTATTCCTTCATAGAAAAGCATTCTTTCGGACTGGATTTGCAATAGCAAGAAGAATGGACAGAAGAAGATGATATCAAAGAAACAATGCTTTCAACACCCAGTAAAAAGGTGCCCGAAAACCATTGGTTCACTATGATTATGTTGTTTTATACAAAATATCGGAGCATAACGAAAGGTGATGAAATTGCAACAATAAAACAATGGTTGGATACACGGATTAAGAATTTTAAAATTTTAAATCCAACAGCATTGGACTCTTACTCGAGGAGAGACGCAAAATCAGTAGTATTTCAAAAAATTTCTCCCTCTTGCGCCCTATGCTTAAGCCCTAGCTCCTTCGTCTTCCTCGCTCCCACATTCTTTTGCCCTCGCCTCTAGTCAAAAAATGGGAAAGGAGAAAGGATCTTCGAAGGCTGTGGCTAGCTCGGGGAAAGATCCGATGACTGTGGGAAGGGCACTGACGACTCCGGCCTCACCTCTGTGGTGGTGATCCTGGAGTTTGCTAAGTCAGAGGTATCGGTCAAGTACCTTGACAAGCTAGAGCACTTGGAGTTCATCCCTCCTCACACTCTGATCCCATGCATGCCGATGGAGGGTCAGACGAAACCCAGTCTAGATACGAATTGGACTATGGTGTTCACCAACTTCTTCTGATGCGGGTTCCGATTCCTGCCATCGAGCATCTTCTCCTCATCCTTTATCATGATGAGCATCATCATGCAATTGTGCAAAGCCTACCTTGACATCTGCCCCTACCTCGAGCTCTTCCTCTACTCCTACAACCTGAAAAGTTTGTCAAACGAGCTTGTGGGCGGTGCCGGTCCCGACTTCGGGAGGGAAAGACGGACGAGTACATCGCCTTCGCCAGCAAGACCTCATGGTCGAGCTAGCATAAAAGGTGGTTTTACTGCCAGCCTCCCCCTTCCCAGAGGTATCGAATACAGTGGTCTGGCACCATACCAGACCGACAGCTGGTCGGAGATGCCAGGTGAGACCCTGAGAATCAAGGCTCTTGTCGCTGACATAGCCGCTCTCAGGGCACGGGATCTGACACTCCCTTCAGGTGGTGCCTGAGTCCTTTGAAATTGAGGGTCTCAGCCGCCTGGTAGTACTCAGACCGAGAAGATCTGTCTCGGGAATGTGAGAGAGGTAAGCCTTATCCAATGTAGCTTTGGTATCCTAGGTCAGATGTATCTTTTTACTTACTCAATCACCATTCTTTTTGCAGTTCTCGATCCCAAGGAGCTCCTGCTCCAAATGAAGTTCCACTTCGAGTTGGCACCTCCTGAAGGGAGTGTCAACTTACCACTGCCAATAATAAGGATGGATCCCAAAGAGCAAAGGGAGATGCTATCGGTAAGTTCATCTGACTTTGGTTTTTGTCCTTTCTTCTGAGTAGCGCTAAATTAACTATAGCTATTCTCGAACACAATGTAGCGTGTCGATCAGGGAGCGCTCAACTCGGAGGCGGAGCGACGGGAGTGGCACGCGAGGATGATGAGGATGTGATGATCCTTGGCAATGTGACTCCGTGACCCAATACCACCGAGGGGGACTACTCGGGCACCGCTGGAGCATCTTCGATGGCCACATCGGTGTCAATTCCTTCGACTATCTCCCAAGTCACTCCTTTGGCCCCACTTCCAAGATCCACTCCTCAGGTCTATTCGAACTGTTGTCTTCATTTTTCTTCTCGTATGAATAGAGTTCTTACGCTCGGTTGTCCTACAGAGGCTGGTGGAGACTTGTCCGGAGGTGGTTGGCACCTCGATCGAAGTTGGTCCAGTCGAGGAGGAGAGGACCAAGAAGGCAAAGCCTCGGGTTGCTCCGGTTAAGTGGGCCTTGAGCCTTACTGGGCTCAAGGTCCCACTTTGCTTGGAGTGGCCGAGGTGAGTGACTTGTCTTCTTGAATCCTCTTCCGAATAAGGGGATTTTCTTTTCTGAGTTTGCAAATTTGCAGGACAGTGAGCCCTAGAGCCAAGGCAGTTGACCCTGTGCCGCAGGTCATCCATCCTATTCCAGAGGCCATTGTGGTGGCTACGGGTCTGGCCGCGAAGGTCGAGCAGCCCTCGGCCCCAGAGCCTAGTCAGCCCACGGATAAGGAGGCTCATGCCCCAGCCTCAACGGAGGTCCCACCCTCGATCCCAAGGATCAAGGGGTCTTCTTCCTTCACACCGCCACCACAGCCGTTGGAGCTTATTGAGGGTGGTCTCGACTCGGCGAAGCTTGTGGGGCCCCTGCTAGAGGTAAAGAACTTAAATGTTAGTCTTAACTTACTTGTATTGAGACTAACCTTTGTGTTGCAGCTCGCTCTATCCCAGACAAAGTCCCTCCAGTCGGAGGACCAGAAGTTGAAAGAGTAATTGGACCAGTCGGACGCCGCGCTGCAGAAGGAGAAGACCCGATCGTGGAGTTGGAAGCCAAGAAGGGTCAGCTGGAGTTGGAGAAGGCCCTGCTGACTAGCGAGTTGTTGAAGGCCTGAGCATCTTTGTCTCGGCGGGGTCTTGGGTGTCCAACCTTAAGAATACTCTGACCGAGGTTGGGACCATGGTCCATCCTGCCAAGAGCCATGCCTTTCGAGTGGCTGAGCTGATTCGATCACCTAGCGACCTCAAGCCAACGATGGAGGCCCACATTTCCCTGCAACTCCGGCAGGGAGTCCAAGACTTGGTGGCGATGGCTTTGGCTCTACTCAAAGCTCGTCACCCGAAGATGGCCTTTGGGACGAACTCCTGGGGCGAGCGCGGGGGAGACCAAGAAGCTTGTGATGGCCATGCTCGAGGCGGTGCGGCGTTTGTAGATAGGCTGGATGTGCCTCCCTATAATCCTCCTGCATAAATAAAGACTTGAGTTTTTTTTCAATATATGCACTTTGTGTGATTCATTACTAAGGGTTTCTTGACAGTGTTCAATACTTAATGCTTTTTAGTTTTTTCCCTCAGCCTAAGTTGGAAGACTTTGCTGCTAGCTGGGAGTTTAGTCGGTCAACCTTAGGTCTATAAGCTGGGTGGAGGGCTTAGTGACCCCCGGGCACTTGTAGACGCAATAAGAAACCTTCATCTGTCCCGTGGGACCGTAGTGCGAACTTCATTCTCTTTGCAAGGAGAAAGAAAGTTGCATTTTACATGGTCGGTATCTTCGTAGTGTCACATACCCAAACCAGGGCTGCCCAAAGGTCCTTTGTGGAAGCTGGTCAGAAGGCCTTGCTAAGGACTTGGTGCTGGATGGTTTTGTCGAGCATGTCATACTTTGTACTTTTAGATTTCTTTTCAGCCTGAATTGAAAGACTTTCTGCTAGCTGGGGAGTTTATTCAGTCATCCTGAGGTCTAAGATGGGTGGAGGGCTCAGTGGCCCCTAGGCACTCGTAGATGCGATAAGGGACATTCCTCTGTCCTACGAGGACGCAATTCGGAATTCCTTCCCTTCGCGAGGGTGAAGTCTTAAATTCTACACATGACACACTATCGTAAAACTTTTCAACACCATTGTACCTGTCTAGCCCCCAACTGGCTATCGGAGAGAGAAACACTCGGATAGGTAGTCAAAAAATAGAAATAAATATTAACTAGTTTTGTGGGTACAACTTGAAAGAAAACTAAGCAATCTTTCATGCTGTCCCCTTGGCCTTGGGCCCCTCTGGGACACCTTATCACCTTATGGACTCCAATTCCAGCTTGTCCGGGTGCACGTGCTAGGTAGAGGTACCTGGAGTGGCTCATTGGCTCATTGGTGATGATCCTGTCATACGGGTGCTGGTCCATTGGAGGATGGGAGGTGAAGTCATGGAGGTGCACCGACAGCCTTGCGAGCAACACGAACGATATCTATATGTACTTTTCCTTTGGTGCTTATACATACTCGACCATCCTCCATGGCCACCTGAACACTCAACCATCCTCCATGGGCAACCTGAACGACCTGGGGCGAGTAGACTCGGCCACCCTGTAGGAACCCTCCCAACTCAGGGATAGTTTGTTGCTGTTGCTCTAGTTCTGAACGAGTCGTAGGACCAAATCTTCAACTCGTGGGGTGCGTTCCCTGACGTTTTGGTCTTGGTAGCATCCTCTTTTCTCGATATTGTTGAGGTCATCCTCTCTTCGGTGAGATTCGTCCTTGTTGGTGAATAGTTCAACCGAGGAGATCAGAGCTTTAGTTCACAGGGAAGCATGGCTTCTGCCCCGTAGATTAGAAAAAATGGTGTTTCACCCGTTGCCCAACTAGTAGTGGTTCGGAGTGCCCATAGTATAGATGGCAACTCAGAGACCCATGCTTTGGAGTGCGTGGATAGGCGGTCAAGGACGCGGGTCTTCATGCCTTGGAGAATGAGTCCGTTGGCTCATTCAACCTTTCTGTTGCTCTGTGCATGGGCTACATATGCAAAATAGATCTTTATTCCAAGCTCCTTATAGTACTCTATGAATGCCATGCTGGAGAACTATGTACCGTTGTTAGTGATGATCCTACCTGGAGACGAAGTTTTTCATGATGAATCATTTGGCTGCTTCCGAGGTGATATTTTTGACTGGTTTAGCCTTGATCCACTTGGTTAACGTATCAATAGCGACGAAGAGGAACTTGGAGCCCCTGAGCGAGACCAGGAAGGGCCCCAGAATATCTAGCCCCCATGTCGTGAAGGCCACGACAAGGTATCATCTGTAGAGCTTGAGTAGGTTAGTGAAGGTGCCTGCTATGAAATTGGCACTGATAGTAGTGCCTAACCATCTCGCTCGCATCATAGAGAGTCGTAGGCCAGTAGAAACCTTGTCTGAAGGCCTTTTTGAATATGGTTCGGAAGCAAGCATGTGCTTCGCATACCCCCCCCATGGATCTCTTCGAGTAGTTTGATACCCTGCTTCCTAGAGATGCACTGCATGAGCACTCCGTGAGCACCTCTACGATAGAGAGTGCCGTCGACCAGGGAATACATCTTGGACCTACGGGAAATCTACTCGAATAGTGCCTTGTCCTTGGCGTAACTCGATTCTGAAGGTATCGGTGGATGAGATCCATCCACAATTCTTCTCAATCAAGCAGAGCTACGAGTTCCCCCGTGACTCCTTGTGGAGCATCAATGCTTGGTGAGGTCCTGAGTTGGTTGACCACCACTCCTTCGGCTGCGTCGTCTACGGATGTCGTGGTATTCACCATGTCATCTATCGAGGTCATAGATGGCATCGAGATCTTTTTGGCAAAGATCTCGAGTGAACATGGAGATCATGAGGATGCTAGTCAAGCGAGATTATTAGCAAGATAGTTATGCTTTCTCGGGATGTATCTAACCTCCAGTCTGACAAATTTATTTTCCAACTTCTTCACCTCCACAAGGTAGGCCGCCATGGTCTTATCCGAGGTTTGATAGTCCCTGCTAACTTGCTTAACCACTAGCTGCGAGTCCCCACTCACGAGCAGGCGGTGGATGCCAAGCACAAAAGCTACTCGGACTCCAGCGAGCAAACCTTCATACTCACCCACGTTACGCAGGGAAATCAATCTACAATACATATTGCAGGCGTTCGCTAGTCAAGGAAGTGATTACACTCCCAGCCCCGAGCTTTGAAGCGTGAGTGACCCATCGAAGTGTAGATTCCATACATTTGAGTGGTTAACTTGGGTGTTGTTGGACTGCTCTAGCCCGGACCACTTGGCAACAGAGTCGGCGAGTGCCTGTGATTTGATACTAGTTCTATAGCCCACTTGGTGATTCGACCGATAGCATCTTTGTTGTAGAGGATGTCACCGAGTGGGGAAGGTGGATGGTATGATGATCTTATGAGCATAAAAATAGTGCTGTAACTTGCGAGAGAGACTGTGAGTACTATGTAGAGTAGCTTCTACACTTGAGTATAACATTCCTTCGGTCCATGAAGAACTTTGCTGATGTGGTATACTGGTCGCTAGTCCTTTTCTTGCTTGTCATGCTCTTCTAGTTCCACTACCAAGACTCCGCCCACTACTCACGGTCTGGCTACTATATAAAACAGAAGTTCCTCCTCTATGTCGGGAGCAACTAGCACAGGGGGAGGAAAGATAGCTTTTGAGACTTTGGAATGCCTTTTCTGATTTGTGTGACCCATGGAAACTGTCGTGTTGTCATAGTAGCTTGAAGAAAGGGAGCCCTCGGTCTCCGAGACGAGAAATAAAGCGGCTGAGTGCGGGCATGCATTTGGTTCGCTTCTTGACTTCTCATATTGATCTAGGAGATTGCATGTCCATGATAGCGTGGATCTTTTTGGGATTAGCCTTGATTCCTTGATGTGAAACT
Organism: Stipa capillata; assembly: GCA_019208055.1. NCBI lineage: Eukaryota > Viridiplantae > Streptophyta > Magnoliopsida > Poales > Poaceae > Stipa > Stipa capillata. The sequence goes on from JAGXJF010004508.1 coordinate 22,197, forward strand.
AGGAACCCGAGTAGCTTGCCTGCCTCGACTCTAAATGTGCACTTCTCCGGGTTGAGCATGATCTGGTTCTTTCGTAGGTTCGTGAAAGTCTCGAGTAGATCAGTGAGAAAGGTCTTCTTTTGACAACTAGGTCGTCGACATAGGCTTCAACATTTCGACCGATCTAGTCGTGTAGGGCGAGTTGCATTCCACGTTGATATGTAGCACTAGCATTTTTTAGTCCAAAAGGCATCTTTGTATAACAAAATACCCCAAGGGAGTTACAAAGGAGGTTTTCTCCTCATCCTCGGGACACATGCTTATCTGGTGGTAACTAGAGTATGCGTCGAGAAGGCATAGATAATCACATCCGGAGGTGGAGTCTACTATCTAATCTATTCTAGGTAGAGAAAAAACATCCTTTGGATAGGCTTTGTTGAGGTCGGTGAAGTCCACGCACATGTGCCACTTTCTGTTAGCCTTTCTTACCATGGCTGGGTTGGCCAGCCACTCGGGGTGCTCGACTTCTCGGATGAACCCTGCCTTTAGAAGCTTCTCGATCTCTACCTTGATAGCTTCTTTCCAGTTGTAGTGAACTGTTGGAGTTTCTGTGTGACAGGTTTGGCATCAGGGTAGACGGCTAACCTGTGCTCGATCACCACCTTAGGGATATCGAGCATATTAGATAGTTGCCATGCGAATACGTATGTGTTTGCCAGGAGGAAGGTGGTGAGCTCGAGTTCCTATTTCTGGCTCAAGTTGGAGCCGATCTAAATGGATTTGGATGATAGCTCTATAATCAACACATGGACTAAGAGATTCATGAACATAACCTTTGTCGAGTAGTTCTTGTACTGGTCACTGAATTTTCTTTAGGCTCCTCGGGGTTGGTATGGTATGGTGCACGCTTGGGAAGCGAGGCACCAGGGATTAAATCAATTTGATGGTTAACTCCTTGAATAGGCGGTAATCCTGGTGGTTAGTGACAGCAGGGGCAAAGAGAAAGGCAAATCCTCAAGTGTAAACTATGCCTCTTTCCATATCAATGCATAGCAAATAGAATTACTAGCATCCAAGTTAGACATATCAGATTTAGTAGCAAGCAAACATGTACCTTTCAATTTTTGTTTCACTAACTTGTTGTGATTCAGATTTGCTCTTGCTCTTATAGTGCTCTAATTCTTTAGCCACAATCTAATTTTCACTTTTGTTTTGCTTCTGATTCTTAGCTCTACTAGCCGTAAAAAATCATCTTTCAAAATTTGTTCAGGAGACATAGGAAGCAAACCAATTTTCTTGCCTTTATGCATAAGAGAATATTGATTAGTTCTACCATTATGAATTGATTCTCTATCATATTGCCAAGGTCTACCAAGTAACATAGAGCATGCTTGCATGGGAACCACATCACAATCAACAAGATCAGCATAGGTAGCAGTAAAAAGTATGCAAACTGTTTGAGTTACCTTAAGTTTACCACTGTTTTTGAACCATTCGATGCAGTAGGGATGAGGGTGCGGCCTGTGGTGAGTGAGAGCTTCTCCACCATCTCCGTACTAGCCAAATTGTTGCAACTCTCTCTTTCAATAATAATATGAAAAACACGTTCCCTCACAACACCCTTTGTGTTGAAGAGGTTATGCCACTAATTTTGCTCAGCATAGCTCATTTGCACACTCAACACCTGCTGTGTAATCAAGGTCATGTACCTATTTTCATCCTCGGCACCCATTAACTCCATTTCTTGCTCAGAATCATCACTGTTTTATTCTTGTTCCGCAATAAGAGCATAGGTGGCTTCATCATAATCACTAGTGGAATAGTACTCACCATCTTCGAGGATGATCAACACACATTTTGTGGGAAATACTCGCTACAGATGACCATACCCTTTGCAATGATGACATTGGGTATCCTTTGTCCTTGTCGTGGAAGCATTGGAAGAAGTTGAGCTTTCTGCCAGAGCTGGTGGGGCACAAGTGGACAGTGTAGGTGCATGAGGGCCTATTGTAGGGGTAGCCGAGCTCATCCTAGTGGCTGAAGTTGTTGGGGGCAGCGGGTTGGGTAGATGGGGTAGTGGGAGTGCAGGTGACCATGACAACGTATGACCTGTAGAAAAATTAGCTCTCGTTCTCCATTGTCGATCCCGCACTTCACGTTCAGCTTTGCAAGCAACAAGGAACAATCGAGTAATAGAATTGTACTCCTTATTCCAAAATAGTTTGTATTTCAAGATTGAATCCACCAAAGAACCTAGCCATCATAGCCTCATTATCCTCAACTAAAAGCACAACGAATTAACCCAGTTTGCAGTTCTTTATAATATAATTTAACATATTTAATGCCTTGAGTTAAACATTGTAATTTGTTAAGTAATTCTCATTGATAGTATGGAGGCACAAAATGAGTACGCAGAACATCTTTCAAATTAGTCCAAGTAGTAGGTACATTATCAACATACAACCTACAATACGCACTCCACCGAATGGAAGCAAAACCAGTAAATTTACATACAGCCACCCTAACATGGTGATCCTCTAAATAATTATGGCACACAAATTTTGTTCTACCTCTAATTCTCAAGTAAGATAAGCATCAGGATTATGATGTCCTTCAAATGGTGGAATTTTCAATTTCATCTTAGGAGTATCATCGTGTGTGTGTATCTCTCGACGTGGTGCCATACAATGTCGGTTATGTTGAAGTTGTCGATGGAGGCGATCATTGTTGGTGTTGATAGTGTCCTCATCCTTGGAGTGGCCAATGTAGTCGTGGTAGTTGTCCTTCTCGACGTCTCCTGTGGTTGCCATGGCCAAAGTAGCATGGTTAGTGTGAAAATGCACCGAGGTGCCGGAAGTAGTGGGTGCCTGATCGTGTGACACTTGGTGTGCTCGTTGTTGTGAAGTAGCGAGAAAGGGGCTGGCACATGTAGTGGAGGTGGTAGTTGATGTCGTGGCGCTCGTGAAGCACAGTCGAATCGACCGAGGAAAGCATCAAACTTGGCGAAGAGCTAGCTCCTGAATGTTTCCCTCAAGTCCATCAATGTGGTCGATGGTGTGACCGATACGGTCGTCGATGTCACGAGTGTGGTTGGACACCACTGTCTGACGCTTGGCTCATATCCTTTGTGAGCCAGGGGTGAGATCATTCTCGCTATGTCCTCGTGATCCTACCATGGTTAGTAGAAAACAAGAAACAAGATCACAAGTATATGTTCCTCCCAACTACTAGGATGTGGTGACAAGTGGCTCAAACTCTAAAGCTAATTCACAATTCTTACAAGTTCTTACCAAGCAGTAGAGTGGTGATTGGCAACCCACAGTGTGAAGAACCCCAAAGATTGGGTAGAGCGATTGCCAGGTGTCCGAAAGTCTACACGGTGTAGGAAGTGTAGCTTGGAAGGCTTTTGTGAGTAGCAAGGATAAGAAAAAATCAAAATAGCAATGCAAGTTGAATAGATGCTCAAAAGTTCTACCCGAGTTGCTAGACTTTGACTAGCACAAAGTAAAACAAACCTAAGCTGAGTTACTAAAACAATGAAGTGGAAAAAAGATGAATAAAAGATGAACAACTATGAAACAGAGAAAACCGGCAGAAGCGGTCAGACCAGAGAGTGGGGTGGTTAGACCGGTTGAGACAAAAGAAAATAGACCAGAGAAAAAAATTGGCGACTGTCGGCAGTCTGATCGGCTGACTGAGGCAGTCAGAACGGTTGGCCACTTTAAGGCTTCTTCTCTATCTTTTTTCCTCCTTTTTTCTCTTCTTTTTTTCTCTTCTTTTTTTTCTCTTCTTTCTTCTTTTTTCTTCTTTTTTTACCTCATATGCGTGGATGAATTTCTATCATGAAGTCCTATCCGGGCGGTCCAACCAGCTTTGTGAGTCGGTTTCAGACCTGACTCCAATTCGACTCCAAAGGACTAGGAAAAATGAGTGGAAATGAAGACGACACCTGAACTTCATCATAAAAGTGAAGAACACAAGACTCTAGTCGTGAAAAATTTACACCCCCACAAAATAGGCACCACAAGATACTATGGTAAGAAAAAAGAACGTAGGAAAAGGAGGATGGATAGGCATGCCTGTGGGGCATTGACCCACCATTTGGTAGTGTCAAGACGGATCGCGCGAAAGCCTAGTTGAGAGGAAGGTCAACTACCTCCTCGAGGGTCAAAGGATCTTCGAAAACCCTGCAGACCAAGAAATGTACCAACAGCTGGTAAGATAATGATTGATGGCTAGATTTAGTTGTTTGTCCATTAATAACTTCCCAAGGTTCTTTGCAGAAAGAGCTGGTATTCAAGCTTCCAAGGCTCTTTTTAGTCCGATAGGGCTAATGACATTTTCACAACCGGTTTGGGAATGAAAGAGCACCTAGGTCGTACTCGGGGGAAAGGGATCCTAGTCACACATACGAAGTCATTCTCACTCGACAAAGAGTCAAAGCATGGGTTTAACAAAGCCAATGCAAAGTGCAAAAAATAGCATACAAAAGTAGAGCTATACAATGAGCTAATACCCAAGTTTGAAGAGATGATTAAGGCTCGGTTGGCAAGGGAAAGAGCCGCCATGGAGGGAAAGTACAGAGCACAACAAGAAGGTATTGGACACCTCAGTCTCAATGCCCATCAGTGTAGCTGCACGTCAATTGGCCTAAATATATCGATGATACCAATGCCATATATTCTATTGATGCCATTAGCGAGCCAAGAGGTGCAAGCTTCAACTGATTGTACCGCATTTCGGTTTTCCATTAGAGGCTACTTTTGGCTTGGTGTATCCGCCCACTGAAGGGGCTACAGTGCGCGGTGTTCCGATAGCACAAGTCTTTGCCAGGTGCACCGTGGACTGTGTTCACCCAAAATTCATGCTAGTCTCACTATATCACATTCGCGAGAAGGACTTTGGGAGATGTAGTTGGGTCATTCATCAAGTGGCCCAAGAAGGACATAGTCTTGGAGAACGCACTATCTAAATTATTGGCTTCCCGGTCATTTTCTCCTACATCTACTTAAGGGTGGAAACAGATTTGATGTGGATCGGATAGTGCTCTTCCCACATCCTTTTCAATATTTTCAAAATGAATATGGATACAAATACGGATGTTATCGAATATGAATACGGATCGGATATTACTCAAATACAAATACGGATCAGATATGCACTCAATTCAGTCGGATACGAATATCCTACAATTTTCTTGAAAAATATGCCAAAATGAGTTTCATCAAATGGAAAATTGGAGACCACCTTGATGTCCATCTCGTCGAGATAATCAAAATGGATATCTAGTTTGCCCAAATCGGAGTTCGGATTGCAAAGTTATAGGCTCCAAAAGAATTCTACTCAGAATACAGATATTATCCATATTTGTATCTGTATTCAACTTGATTTGTAGTGCCATATCCGTATCCGTATCCCTATTCGAAAAAAATTGTGGGGACCCAGAATCTATAACATGGAACCTTAAGTGGAATCACCCACTAAGTTAAAACATCAACCCCGACCTCAACACTTAGGCATAAATTCTAAGAGGAGTGGAGTGATATTGCTTCGAGTAGCCTGAGACTTCAACCCCGAACTCTTTCTGGCAAACTAATGCACAGATCGAGTAGGGTGATATGGTCTCCTCAACCTTTTCTTACTGAGCCGAAACTTCAATCCCATACTCGTCCCGGCAAATCAATGCTCTGCTGGAGTAGGATGATATAGCCTCCAATCTCTCAGTGAATGGGTCACTTCATAAGGGTGGTCGCACCTAATAATTCTATACCATAGACTCGGAAACCCTACCTGCATCACGTGCTTAATAATCATACACAAATGGCATGCGAAACAGGCAAGAACAAACCAGTATCACAACATAGCTCTATGACATCGAAAGGTACACTTCAATAATAAGAAACTCTTATGACGAGCAAGTTTAATAACTGGATGCACACATGGTCAGATGACCAAATACGAATAGAGCGGAAACATCTTAGCAACTTAGATAGTTGCAAAGTTAACAAATGCCATAAGATGACTAGAAAGTAATATCAGAGTAATACCATCACCTTCCCAGATCACTACCTGGGATCCCCTAAGCCGAGGCATTGCTGAAGATGATCCTTCTCGAAGAGAATTAACTGAATGGACAATCCGATCATAATAGCAGCAAAATGAGTACAAGAATTGTACTCCACAAGACTTACGAGAAATTAACAATAGATGCACAAGGTATATATCAAAGAAGGTTATTTGCGGATTAATTTGCATAAAGCCAATTTCTTCTTTTCATTACTGTAAGTAGATATAAATCAACTACTAGAGCAATTGATAAAAGGATAAGCGAGCGTGCTTCCAAAACTAGTATAGAGCTTCTGTCCATCCTCATCTTAATACCACTTGACTTTTCCTCAACCACCCGGGAAGAAACAGTCACTAGCTCCTCTAAAGAAAATTTGGCAAGTTTTAGAGTAACGTTGAAGTTATCAATTTGATGCGGATTCTCACCAAGCTGTCCATAACCGTGGACTAGGCTATTCGAATAGTTTAAATGCTGCAGGGGTGTACATCTTTACCTACACGTATCGATCGACTCTTAATGCCAGTGCATTCACACACTTCACGAGGTGTGTCAGCAGAGGGTGATCGAACAGACCGTTACAATGCTTTCGACCTTAGGTATGAGTCACCCATATGGGCTGATCCATGTACACCAGTCTGGCCATAACCCCGACATGGTCCCATAAGTTGTGAATCGAGGTTCATCCCCAAGCCCGCAGGTTGTGTGTCCACCCCACCCTTATATTGAGATGCCACACCACATCATTTTTCACCTACACGACAAATAGAAATGACAAACTAATACAGCTCATACACTAAGACTAGGCAAATTATTTAGTCGTGGGTGGCCCATTATACCACCCGTGTAGAAGTACGCAAATCTTGGATCAAAAGGACACCGAGAACTGGTCCTTGTGGAAAAATGAGACAACTCACCATGCTCCCAGCCATGGCCTCTCATCTAAGCCCAACGAGTATTAGTCAAGTTCATTAATTGCTTCCTAGTAGTTCCTAAACCATACTATACTTAGCCCATCCATGAGATGTTGAATTCTCTGCCATCTTAGACATGTCTAAGCGGGGCTAAGCATGAAGTTTCAACATAAATAGACTAAGGGTTTGACTAAACCCATATAGTTAGGTTGAGAGTGGTTGTCATGGCTTTTTAGGTTACAAAGTAGTTCGATGCAAAGAAGATAGGACAATAACTACTTATTAGAAAAGTAGAAGTTGAACGCATATGATATAAAGTGTGAACATAAATAATAACTTTGCAAATAATAGGAAGTCTCAACATGTTCAAAGGAGGGACTGCTTGCCTTGCTGTGCATGATCTGGATTCTACAGAAAATATCAATCGTGGCTCATGTCATCTCTGGCTTGTACCCGGAAGAAGCAAAACATAAAAAAATAGATAATAATTAATGTTTGAACACCAACATGAGGATGAGATGAAATGCAGGTCATGGCATGGTATGCTTAAAACAAGAACTGATACAACATGAATCAATTTAATCAGAGTTATGATGTTTATGCATCGTATTCCAAAAGATTTCTGATGAGAGGGTATAACTAGAGTTGTTAGTTTAGTTGTGTTTATTTTGTCGGAAGAGCAAGCGTATATGAAAATGACATGAATGAGTTGAATTCATTTTGTATGCATATGTTGATACATCATTCATGTTTTTCCAACTCAATGTGAATGACTTGCCCTAGGTTTTAAATGCTTTCCTAAAAAGGGTTTTATGCCGATCTAGAAATTTGGTTTCAATATAAGTAATAAAAAGTAGTTTTACATGTGATAATAGATTAACTTTAGTCTAGGACCGGTGGGCCATGGTTAAAGTTCACTTAATTACCTACGATTGGTTATACCGGTCGATTCTAGGCCCACGGAATTGACTAAGTCACACACCGGGGTGATTAACTTTGTGACAAACTCTAATTAGTAAGGTGGGATCCAGACGTTGTGGTTTTAGGTCGTCACCCTTAATTTGGGTATTAGATTACAATATATTTTCCTAAAACTTTAGGTTACATTTCTAGCATATGCATATATATATATATATCTTTATTTATTTTTTAAAGAAAAGGAAAGTACTTTTTAAGGAAATCCTCATTTTCCCTTTCCTCCTTTTCTTTCTTTTTTCTCCTTTTCTTTCTTTTTCACCCGACCACCTCATCTGCACTCGGCTGCCTCCTCATCTCCCTCTCGGCTTCCTCTCCTTTCTCTCCCGAGCACCACCATCTCCATCCCCCCATTCCATAGGTCGTTGCCACCCCAATCGCCGTCGGTGAGGCCCTTTTGGCACTCCCCCTGGCCGCCTCTCTCCTTCTTCCCCATTCTCTCTGCCTCCTCGGCTTCACCCTCACATGCCACCTCCTGCCCACGAGGTCCATGGCTCGGGATACCGCCACTGCTGCCTGCGAGGCCTCGGGAGCTATCGCCCTTGTTGTCCCCGCCCTCCCTTCTCCGGATGCGTCGCCACTTCAAATACCGCCTCCCTGTTGGTTGTCTCCGTGGCTCCGCTCGGTGCCACTTCACCCAAGGCTGCCGCCTCACTCGGGATGCCGCCACCGTCATTTAACCCTAGGGCCCCAGGCTCGGGCCTCTCGGTTCTAGGCTCGCCACCGTCGGCGAGGCCTCGGGAACCGCCACCTCCTTCACTCCGGTGGTGCCACCACCGCCTAAGAGCGCCTGTGCCGCCCCCGCTTGGCTCCTCGGCTCTGACTCCTCCGCCGCCCCACTAGTGCCCCTTCAGCCATCGCCGCCGGACGACAGCGGAGTTGGCCGCCGCTATAACCGTGGTGGTGAGCCGTTCCTCCTTTGGTAAGCATTCCTCACTTTCCTCCTCTCTAGTTCATGGATTCAATTCTAGGCCTGGTTGATTCAACTTTGATGGCTATGGAGCTTGGTGGTTTCTTATGCTTATTCTAGTGCATGATTTTCATGCTATGGTTGTGTGAATGATTACCTCTGGATGGCTGAAATACACGTGCACATATATCTATTTTCTGTGGTGATTAGAATTGATAATAACATGTGCTATGCTTTTTAGACTAATAAGAATAGACCTGCACTTGATTTTACCTCACTGACGTTGAAATGCATGTGTGTATGCTTGTGGCCTTCTTAATTGATAAGAACAGATATGTTTGATCTTAGCTATTCTCTGCCTTTACATGAATGCATACATCAATATCAGTTTATTGAGCTGAAGAATAGATATTATGCTTAATATTGTGCACCTATGAGTTGGCTCGGTTTAGAATTCTAGTTATGGTATATGTGCATGCTCAAGAATGTGGAGAATAGATGCTAAACTTGATTTTGTATAGAGATGTCAGTTTATTAATTGAAAGAATAGATGTTGTAGGAGATCTTAGTTTGCTAATGATGATGCTTGCATCTTAAGTACTTGTATGTTTTTCAGCTATTAAATTGGAAAGAAGAGACATTGCCTTGGTTCTTAGCCCAATTCTGTGATGATTTGTTTTTCTAAGAAAAAGTTTAGAGAGGGTTAATTATAAGATAAGAATAGATGCTACAAGATGCCTCAGAATAAAACCTTATGATGATCCTATCCTGATCTGAGGGTTCCTCTTCTCCCCTTAAGCTCTTCCTTTGCTCAGGATGGTCCAACTGGTCCTACTGGTGGCTCACTTGGCTTGCTGGGGTCCTTCTCCCTTTTGCTTCAGTTACTCACTCCACTTGATCCTTCTCTCCTTCTGCTCTTGATGCTCCTGAGCATCTTGGGGCTTGATCTCCATGCTCTAGTTCTTTTAGCTCGGCTTGTGGAGTAATGGTGGTCTCAAGGTGGTGATGATGGCTGCTGTTGCTACTATTCTGGTTCCTCGAAGAGGCTTATAATGCTCTATTGCCTTCGGTGGCAAGAATGCCACCTCCTGCTTGGGTTTTCGGTTGAGCTGATCCTGTGCTAGTGTTGGTTATTGGATAACCACAGCAGCCGTTTTGGGTGAGCTCGGTTGACTCTCATGCTAAGGCATGGATTGGTCAAAGATTGTGAGCTGTGGGTTTATCCATTCGATGGATTGATGCCTTTGTTTAAAAATCAATTGCTTTTCTTTTTCAAACACTTTTCAAAAATAGATGTAATTGGAGGCAATGTAGATAAGTAGTATAGGGAAAAGAAAATTAATTTTATCCTCATCCCTCTTCTCCAATATATTTATATTAGTTTAGTCCAACAAGGTCTTAGCCATGTGGCCTTTGGACGGTTTTTAAAACAAAATGTTTTATTAACTTATTTTGAAAACTAAGAACTCTTTAGGTCCCCCCTTAGTATTATTTTGCCCCCTCGATTAATTTTGTGGGTTTAGGTGAAACTGTGCTGGTGGGAACACCTCTATTTCAAAATAAAAGGTTTTCAAAAACGTGTTGCCTCCTATAGCAAAACGGCACAACTCGATGATCTCAGACGAATATGTCTGAAGATCCGACGAGTGCCAATATTTCAAGGTCGCCTCCCCCACCTCTAGGGTTTAGTCGAGAATCGAAGATTAGGGTTTAGATAGTTGTATAGGTAGAAATACAATGGTGTAAGTTTCTTTCTTCTTTATTCATTCTTGTACATCGGACAATTGTAAAGATACTTATTATTATTCCTTCCGTTTGTATCATGTAAATGATTATGGTGTACTGGTAGAGATATTCTTCAATGGAATAAAGTTTAATTGTTCAATTGTTTATATGAGGTATCTGCAATGTATGACATGCATGTAATGAAATGAGGGGAACACAAATCCAACTAGTAGTACTAGATACAACATGATACGATAGAATTGACATAACTCAGCAACTCGAGTTATGTCTACATCCATCTCACGTTACTTCCGATTATATTTAACGGTTAGGGTTCTCGCCATGCATGAGATATTACAAACATCAACAAAAGTTTTAAAACTTACTCATTTTCGTTAACTCAAACACTAATCAGGGTTATAAAAACTAGGATGTCACAAAAATAATCCGGATAATATCCATATCCATATCAGTTTTTGATTCAGATGCTGATTTTGCATACCACATCTGCATTTTTTGGATATGAATACTGGATAATACAGATTATCCATATCTGTTTTCCACCCTTACATCTATTTTGGTCATCTCGCTAAGGACCACTGTTCCCTCTAGTCCGCATGATTAGCTTCAGCTGTCGGCACTGCCAATGCTACCTTCTAAGTTACCTGCTGAGCTTGATTTACTGCCACCCCCCCCTCCCGGTGAAGACTACATAGAAGCACAAAGCTAAGGGAAAAGTGAAGGCACTAACCGACAAGGAGATTGACAGGTTATTCCCCAAGATGGAGGTATCCACCAATACACGCGTGGATAGCCATTCCTCTCACCAAATGAACTGGCACATGTAGCTTTGTTGTGACAGAAATTGCATATGCATTGCATGACCATCTCCAACAGGGAGGACACAGAAAGACAAGCTAGTATAATTGTGTATTTCAAGCCAAAGCATTTCCTCCAGGAGGCGGGTGATTCCATGGTAGGCTTCCAGGACTTGTTCCTCCTCTTTAACCTTGATGACTTATTAGATGCTTTACATTTTAAGTATTTCACAATCATTATCTACATTCAAGCAACTTGCTACTAAATGCATACATATTAGTCAACTCTTTTGTTCTCTATACTTAGGCACATGATCAGTGAACGCAATGTAAGGAAAGAACCAGTGGGTTTCCTCGACCCACATTTGGTCTTGAAGAAAAGCATCACCGAGAACTCAGAAGTCTTATAAAATTACTTTGTACAAGCATTGTGGATGCAACAGAGCAATAAATTCATACTTCTTCCATACAACTAGGAGCAAGTTATACAATATACTTATGTGAGTATTTATACTTTATATAATACAAACTACATGAGTTGTAAACTTTTGTAGCATTCATTGGATCTAAACTGTCATCATATCTAAATCAAACAAGACATATATTCATTTCTATAATCCACATGACTTCACAGCTATTAGCCAATTCATTGACATGTGATAGAGCACATTTCATTTCCTTATCAATATTTTGTATTATTTCTTCATGTTCCAACTGGCTTAAATTTTGGAATACGTAGGGCATTCGCTGTGTACGTTGCTCATGGAGGGAGATGCAAGAGTTTTGCACAATGAATTTAGCTTTAAGGTATTCCCTAATTAATGACAAATTCTCCTATATCATCTTACCTAATAAAAAAATGTTATCCATAACTAATCCATTTGATATACTTTTTCCAGTGTAGTCAGCAATCAAGGCAAATCAACCTTCGATGTTCCAGACTATCTGAGCATATCTCCGAGTGTGAAATCTATTTTGAGGGGTTCTCCGTCTCGGACCCCGGACTGTCTGAAGTTCCTCCCAGATACCCCGGATGTCAAGAGTATTTGGCTCTTACTCCAGCCATGCTGATTCATTTTTTAGGGGTTTTTGTTAGCCCCTTCCCGCCCTCGAAGTGTCTGAATGATTCTCGGATACTCCAAGGAAATTCAATCCGAAGCTTTTGGTTCATTTATCTAGGCATTCACCTATAGCTGTTGGAATAGATTCCGAATACTACGGGTGGAAATCTGAATAATCTGAGCATGTTTCTTTTTAGGCAATGACTAGTTTTTTTGTGAGTGGGCCATTCATACCCCTACTCCTCTCAAACATGTCCAACTATTTGCCAAATCATTTTCTGCTGTCAAGAAAGCTATTCCAACCTTTGATTCTTGTGAGGAAGATCTCAAGAGAGTGAGTGTAGGGATTAGCTAACCACTAGAGAATTGAGTTCATCTCCAAGATCTCCATCGTGCTTGTTATTCTTGGAGATTAGGATCTCCTAGACGTCTTGGAGTGCTTGAGAGCTCCCAAGCAAGTTGTGGTGTGCCTCAAGAAGTTTTTTTATGTTGGGATCCTTCTCCGAAAGTGAAGGATCACCAAGTAGTTGTGGAGATGCAAAATGTGTCCTTGAGGGATAAAGGCTTGGGCGGAAGCCGGCTCTTGATCAAAGTGATCAAGTTCCCAAAACGGTGATGTAGGATTCCCCCAAGAATCTAAAGTCTAGCAAAAAATCACATATGTCCCATGGTTATTTGTTTCCATCCTTTACTTCTTGCAAGCATTATATTTGTTTCTATGTTGTGCTTGTGTCGATATCTTGATCACTTAATTGGTATTAGCACAAGGTCTCTCTTCTGGGGCTTCCCCGCTTAGAGAGAACAAGAGGTCGGGCCATGATTCGGAGGTGGCTAGTAGGCAAGCTAGTGGGTAGTGGTGGCCAAAACTATAACAACGTGTGTCCACCAAATAGCTATAACAATAGTCATTCCTATGTGAGTGGCTCATTAGGTACAACACCCTACTATGATGGGACACACTATGCTTCATGGAAGCACAAGATGAAAATGCACTTGATACTATTAACTCTGTCATTTAGCACATAGTACAAAGTGGTTTTACATTGATGAAAATGATCCCACACCCAAAGAAGATCGACTTATTCATGCCAAGGGCTCAAGCTGTAAACACCATATTTCTTGCATTAAGTGAAGAAGAGTTCATCCGAGTGTGCTCACTTGAGAGTGCCAAAGAAATTTAGACCAATCTAAGGAACATCGACCGTTCAAGAATCAAGACTTGAATTGTTGAATGGCAAGCTTGACTGATTTGTCATGGGAGACAATCAGACTTCAAGTGACATGTACAATCGCCTCAACAATCTTGTGTCAATGAGATCAAGAGGCTTGGTAGCAAAGAAATGATTGACAACTATGTGGTCAAGAAGATGCTTCGTGCAATTGCTCCCAAGAACCACACCTAGGTTACCCTCATCGGCAAGAAGGATAAATTCAATGAACTTACACCACATGATATCCTTGGAAGAATTCCTGTACATGATCTAATGGACGAAGAAGCTCAAGAAATTTGTGCACTCAACAAGCCAATTACAAGCTCAAGAAAGCCAAATATAGCTTTGAAGGCTAAGCAAATTGTTCAGGAAGAGTCAAGAGAATAAGAAGAAGAGGAAAACTCGAGTTGAGAAACTTCATCAAGGGGTGCATGAAATGGTTCTCTTTGTAAAGAGGTTTGGTAAAATACTCTAGAAGAGTGGCTATGGTCAACAAGGCGATAGGGGCAAAGCAAGTCCAAGATGAGGCATCTAAAGAGAAGTTGCTTTGAATGTAGAGAACATGACCACTTCATTGCAAATTGTCCCAACAAGAAAGGGGTCAAGAAGGAAGACAAGTAGAGGAGGTTCAAGAATAAGGAGTATCACCACAAGGGAAAGTTCCACAAGAAATACTACAAGGCCCAAGCTCACATAGGTGAAGAGTGGAACTCTGATGACTCCACCTCCAACTCTGATGATGATGAAGATGGAATTACTGGCCTGGCAATGGCAACATCAACTCCACCAAGAACCCTCTTCCAACATTCTAGTGATGATGAATCACCTATTTGCCAAATGGAAAGGCTCTAAGATATCACCTCCGACAAATCTTCTCTTACTATACTAAATGTTGATAGTGATCTGGAAGATGATAGTGAGGTTGATTTGCTTGATGATGATCTTTTAAACTCTCTTAATGAAAATATCTTCTCTAGAATCACTCATCTTATGTCCATCATAGGAGGCACAAGAGAAAAGTCTAGAGAAAAAAGATGGCACTCTAGAGAAGCAAGAAGATTTGTGAAAAAGAGAAATGTTGATCTAGAGAAGGCCCTCACTAAGGAGAAAGAGAAAAATGAGGCTTTGCTGAGAATTATCAAGGATTACAAACTCTCCAAAGCTAAACTTAAGAAATCTCATGAGTGTCTCAAAGAGGATTACAAACAACTAAAAATAGGGTACCTTAAGACCAGGAGACTCTATGGTAATCTCTCTCAAGCTCATGAGAAGCTCAAATCTACTTCCTCTCTTGTTAGTGAGTTGCCTAGTGGTTCTATAGTGGATGAAAATATTCCACGCTCTAAATGTTCCACTAACTCTACTCTTGGATGAAGCATCTTTGGTACGTGAGAATGCTAAGTTGAAAGCTCAACTTAACATTGGGCAATTAAAGTTCCACAAGGGTAGTAAGGCCCTCAAAGAGCTATTGTGTCATCAAATGGAAAACTTCAATCAAGAGGGACTTGGGTTCACTCCCAAATGCAACGACAATGGTAAGGCTTGGTTTCCTCACCAATACCCCAAGATGAAGTTCACTCGTGTTAAGGGCAAAAATGTGGAGACATCACATTTTGATGGACACAAGATAAGGAAGCACCAATTGAGTAAGACAATTGGTGGTGGTGCATTTGGCGCATCCTATGTGCTAAGGAAAGGCAAGGATGGAAGCATCCATATCAAATATGTTGGCCCTAGAAACAGTGGCTTAAAGAAGAGCACAATTTGGGTGCACAAATCTCTTGTCACTAATATGCAAGGACCCATGAAAATATGGGTACCTAATTGAAAGTTTAAACTTATTTTGTAGGACTGCTCCTTCGGCAGCAAAATTTGGGTGATTGATAGTGGATACACAAATCACATGACCGGAGAAAAGTGTATCACATTTCACAAGTGAAGGGTCACCTCATGAAAATATAGTTTTTGGTGACAATGCGAATAGAAAGGTAATGGGTCTAGGTAAAGTTGCAATCTCAACTGATCTATCAATAATGGGTCTAGGTAAAGTTGTAATCTCAACTGATCTATCAATCTCAAATGTACTACTTGTCAAATCTTTGAATTATAATTTGCTCTTCATCTCTCAATTTTGTGCATTAGGCTATAATTGCTTATTTACCAATGTTGATGTGATAGTCTTTATAAAGGATGATTCATCCTTAGTCTTCAAAGTCATATGAAATCCAAGCTTTATCTTGTTGATTTCACATCGGATGAGTCTAAGTCTAGCATGGGATGGCTATGGCATCATAGGCTAGCCCATGTTGGAATGGCGAATTTGAGCAAGTTTCTAAAGGCGAGCATGTGTTAGTACTAGCAAGTGTTACTTTTAGTAAGGACAAAATTTTAAGTTCCTGTCAAGCGCGAATCAAGTTAGAGCATCACATCTCACCAAAAACATCATGACAACAACAAGACCATTAGAGCTACTACATATTGATCTGTTTGGTTCAGTCACATGCATAAGTACTGGAGGTAAAAAAGTATGGTCTAGTCATTGTTGATGATTATTCATGCTATACTTGGATGTTCTTTTTGAGTGATAAGGGTGGCATGTAAAGGAAGTTCAACAAATTTGCCAAGCATGCACAAAATGAGTTCAAGCTCACGATCAAGAACATTTGAAATGATAATTGGACAGAAGTAAGAAACACTCAAGTTGAAGAGTACCTAGACGAAGAGGGGATCAAGCATGAATTCTCATCACCATACACTCCTCAACAAAATGGCTTGGTGGAAAGGAAAAACCAGATGCTCATAGAGATGGCTCAGACAATGCTAGATGAGTACAAGACCTTCAACCATTTTGGGCTGAAGCCATCAAAACCGCTTGCCATGCAACAAACTGGTTGTATAGCCACCGCCTATTGAAGATAACTCTGTATGAACTATTCACAAAGGATAAGCCTAACATCTCATACTTTCAGGTATTCAGTGGTAAGTGTTTCATATTGAACAAAAAGACTGGGCTATCTAAATTTTCTCCTAAATGTGATAAATATTTCTTGGATCAAATTCACACATTTACCGAGTCTTGAACAAAACAACAGGTTGTTTTGAACAATTGTGTTATGTGCAATTTGATGAGACTAACAACTCACAAATAGAGCAAGTTTATCTAAATGATGCAGGTGAGGATGACCCACCCCAAGAAATCAAGAACATGTCAATTTGAGAGGTCAAGCCATTAGAGTCTATGAAAGGTCGAGTGTCTTTCCATACAAGCTGAGCCATCTACCTCCATCCAAGGCTCAAGTGGAAGGAAGATCAACTCCAAAAGGTCCACTTCATCCTAGGGTTCACCAATATGTCCAATGTGATCATCTCGTCGACAACATACTTGGTGACATGAACAAGATGGTAATGACTTGCTCACGTGTTGCAAATTTTTGTGAGCAGTACTCATTTGTTTCTTATTTGGAACCCATTAATGTAGAAGAAGCACTTGATCATCCGGATTGGGTGATGGTGATGCATGAAGAACTCAACAATTTTACCTACAATCAAGTGTTGTATTTGGTAGAAAGGCCAAAGCAACACATTGTAGGCACAAAATGGGTGTTCCGGAATAAGCAAGTCAAAGATGGTCAAGTTATCCGAAACAACACACGGTTAGTTGCACAAGGTTACTCTAGTTGAAGGTTTGGACTTTAATGAAACATATGCTCCTATTGTCCATCTTGAGGCCATTAGCATTTTACTTGCATTTCCTAGTCATCATGATTTCATATTATATCAACTGGATGTCAAGAGTGCCTTCTTGAATGGTCCAATTTCTAAACTAGTATATTTGGCTCAACCTCCTAGTTTTAAGGATCCCAAATTCCCTAATAATGTATATAAACTCTGCAAGGCAATATATGATTTGAAACAAGCTCCTCAAGCATGCTACGAGTGCCTTAGGGATTTTCTAGTCACAAAAGATTTTGAAGTTGGTAAGATCGATAGCACTCTTTTTACTAAGAAGGTTGATAATGACTTGTTTATTTCTCAAATATATGTTGATGATATTATCTTTGGATCAATTAACAAGTCATTTAATGAGGAGTTTGAAAAACTGATGGCCAAGAAATTCAAAATGTCAATGATGGGGGAGTCGCAATTCTTTCTTGGATTTCAAATCAAGCAACTCAAGGAAGTGATGTTCATATGTCAAACCAAATATGTGAAAGACATGTTGTAGAAGTTTGACATGGTGAACGCCAAACCTATCCAAACCCCAAAGGAAACCAACGGCCACCTCGACCTCATAGGTGCTGGTAAATCTATTGATCAAAAGGTATACTACTCCATGATTGGCTCCTTGCTTTATCTTTGTGCATCTAGGCCCGTTCTCATGCTTAGTGTATGCATCTATGCAAGTTTTCAAGCTGCTCCAAAGGAGTGTTACTTAGTGGCCGTCAAGAGCATCCTTAGATATCTTGTTCATACCCCAAACCTAGGGATTTGGTATCCTGAGGGCTCTACCGTTGATCTTGTTGGATATTTGGATTCGGATTATGTGGTTGCAAGGTTGATAAAAAAGCACATCTGGTACACACCAATTCTTTGGTAGATCTTTAGTTTTGTGGGCCTCCAAGAAATAAAATTTTGTAGCCCTATCCACCGCCGAAGCAGAGTATGTCTCCACGAGTAGTTGTTGCGCTCAATTGTTGTGGATGAGGCAAACCTTGAGAGATTATGGAATTCATATGTAAAATGTGCCTCTATCATGTGATAATGAAAGTGCCATTCAGATAGCGAACATCCGGTCCAACACTCTCGAACCAAACTGTCGACGATCGGTGAATCGGCGATCTTACGGTATTCGTGGAGTGATGATTACTGGGGGGTAGGGACCTCTAGGGCCCAAGTGCCAGGAGATCTGACAGCAGGGGACAGCCGTTTTTATACAGGTTCGGGCCTCCCTCAGGATAATAACCCTACGTCCTGTTGCTATATATTGATGAAGAACACGCTTTACAACGGGGGTGTATGTTAGTGGCTACCCTAGGCCTAATCGTAGACTAAACTATCCTAAACCACCGGGCTCGACTCCTTCGAGGCAGTGGGTCTTCTAGGGCTTCGCCTCCTGGTGCTGCGACTAGATGTCTTGACTAATTGGCTCCCCCCCTCCCCTATGGGATTGCTGATCCTTATATAGGGGGTTCCCAGGGTCGTACTGGACGTGGACTTACACCCGAGTAGGACTCTGGTCTCCTTAAACGTCGGGATTGACTTCCTAGTTTAAGGGGAGTCTTCCCTTCCCGAGAGGGGTTACCTTATCGTCCGGGGACCCTTCCCGGGTACACTGTACCTTCCTAAAGTCCTGGGAGTCGGTATTCGGATACCCCTAATACGTGGGATACCATACTATTCATCATCAAGCCCCCCATCAGTACACGAAGTAAGGTCACGATGGTTCTGTTGGAAATCTGCCCTTGTCGGGAACGAGCTCCGAGTAGGCGATCCGAGTAGCTCTCATCGGCGACTTCTTCGAGTAGGTTCAACCCCTACCGAGTAGTTGTGAAAGCCTTATCGGAATTATCCTCGGGTAAAACCCAAAATGCTTTCCGATCCGATCTGATCCGTTGATCACGGACACGCGTCCATCCGGCATATTTTTAGGAAACCGATCCATCGTGGCGGAAATTTCGCGTGGTGATGAAGAATCTTTTCTCTCTCTGCGCTATTGTGCCGCGCGCTCGTTTGGGTCGTGGGTTGTCAGACCCTCTTTTTCCCGCGACATGCCTTGTATGCGGAAAAAGCAACTGTCCACATTAAATGCGATGGAACTGATCGTGCCGAAAACCGCGCTCGGTCCCGGCGAACGTTTAAATCTTTAGGAGCCCAAGAATTGGGGTTTTTGCACGCATTGTCTCTTTGCCTCCCAACCTTCTTGCTCCCTTCGTCTTCTTCCTCGTGCCCTCGCCAACCCTCGCCTCCACAATCTCTCGATCGATCAGCGAAAATGGGCAAGAAAAGCGCCGTGAAGAAGTCTCCCGAGCCCGCAAAGGAATCGGGGAAAGCTTCGGAGGAAACGACCACCGCCATTGCTGAGTTCGAGGCCTCGGTGATGGATTCCACCGCCCTAGAGAAGCTTGCGGCGGAGGAGGTGATCCTCCCGGAGGTATTCGTGCCTTTCTGGGAGGCCGTGAAGGAGACGGTCCCCACCCCCGACACGGAGTGGACCGTCGTCTTCGCGGACTTCTTCAGGTGTAGATTTCAATTCCCACCTTCGTCATTCTTCCTCCTCGTACTCCAGTATTACCAGATCGAGTTGATTCATCTCAACCCGAACTCGGTCCTAATGCTGGCGGTCTTCGCGCACCTATGCGAAGCCTACCTCGGCATTAGGCCAAGCCTGGAGCTCTAGAGGTACTTCTACAACCTCCGCCGGGTGAAGGGCAGCGGTGCAGGAGTCGTCGGCGGCGCTGGATTCCGTCTCCGAGAAGGGAGGAAGGACGCCTACATCGGCTCCTCCTAGAAATCTTCGTGGTCGGGCTGGCATGCTCGCTGGTTCTACTGCCAGCCCCCAGCGAATTCTGGGATCTCCTACCGCGGACTCGCCCCTCTTCAGAACAAGAGCTGGGGGAGGCCCCGAAGGAGACAAGGAACCTCACGGCGCTCGTCCACGACATCGCCACTCTCGCCGCCAAAGGTCTGACGGCGTGGGACATCGCGGAAGATTTCCTTCGACGCCGGATAAGCCCTCTTCGATCGAGGGTTGCGGCGGCCTGGGTGATCCCGCAGAACCAAGACCCGACAAGGGACTTCGACACGAGTAAGTACTACGACCTCCTCCGCGCCAATTCAATTATCAAGACTTCTCACATACTTTTGCCTTGTCGCGCCATGCAGAGTTGTCCTCGGAGGAGCTTCAGAGTAGGTTGAACAACCTATTCGAGCAGTCCCCCCAAGGAGGGCGTACGGATGTGCCCCTGCCCCTTCTGAAGCAGAGTCCGGATGGCCGACAGGAAGTGTTCTCGGTGAGTTATCCATCTTATCTCCTTGTCTAACTTGGGCTTGTCCGAGTAGCCTTACTGAAAGCCATCGGACTTCTTCTCCCACAGCGCGCAGGCCGCGGGGGCCCTGACTCGGAGGCCGAAAGAGCTGGCGTTCCCGTCGAGGACGATGAAATCAAGATGTTCGACACTGCCCCGCCACCTTCCGAGAAGAGGGAGGAAGGTCTTTCCGCAACCGAGGCGGGGGCGGAGACCTTTTCAACGAATTCTCCTGCCCGGGATCCTCAACCGCAGGTTCGAGCTCTTGCCCGACTACTCTTTCTTCCATACTCTTTCCTGAATGGAGATCATAAGGAAGGATGTGTTGGGCAGCCCGAAGCGAGCAGCCCCCTTGCCAAGGAACCAACTCCCCCTCCCACGACTGCTCTTGGGGAGGAGACCGTGGCGGACAAGGGGAAGGCGCCGCTGGCTTCCGGCAAGCGAAGTTCAGGTGCCTTGGCGAGAAAGCCTACTCCCACGGGGAAGCGCCCGAGGTTAGTTTTTCTTTTGCCGCCTTTGTCTTTTGATTCGCCTTGCTGAAGACTTGATTTGATGGTTTTTGGTGACTAGGTTGTCGATCCGCCCTGCCGGGAATTCGACTCCGGTGGCCACAGAGCAGCAGCCTCCGGCGCCGACACCGGCGTCGGCCCCCGTCGAGCAGCGGACCCCCGCGCCTAAGTCGCCGCCGGCCTCGACCGAGCGGTCGGAACCGGACCTGGTCGAGCAGGTCGTGCCTTCGAATACTTCGGTGCCGGAGGGTCTTCGCCTCTCCTCCTTGCTGCAGGTAACGTGAGGGAAATTAGTGATAAGGTAATTTTACTTTGCTTGTACTGACCTGTTCTTTTTCAGCTCGCTATCTCCCAGGTCGCCCCGCTCGAGAAGGCCCAAGCGGAAATGGACTCGGTGCGTGAAGAGCTGAAGAAACGCCTTGACGAGTCCGAGAGATGGCGGTCGGAGAGCGAGGAGCTGCGGAACCGCCTTGAGGACTCCGAGAAGCGGCGGGAGGCAGTCGAGGCTGATCTTTCGGCCTCGAAGGCTGATCTTTCGGCCTCGAAGGCGCGCCTCTCGGACGTGGAGCCTTCCCTGCAAAGGAGTGAATCCTACGCGAGGAAGCTGGAGGAAGATCTCGAGCAGGCCCTGGGCACGCTCGAGAAGGCGCTGGGTGAAGTCGGTGTCGCTGTCCCTCCGGGCCTTGCTCCGGCCAGCCGCCTGGCAGAGCTGACGGCGTCCGTCTCCAAGCTGAAGCCTACCGTCGAGAAGCTTCTTGAAGATGAGCTCCGGCAAGGTGTACGCGACGCTCTAGCCTTTGCTTTGGCTCTCCTGAAGCGTGGGCACTCGGGCTTGTCTCTGGAGCGCTTGCTGCCAATTTGCCCGAGGACGAGGAAGAGGAGCTTCTCGGCGCCGTGCAGACAGCGGCGGACGCCTTTCGCTGACCGAGTCCAGGCGCTTGGCCTGCAGTAGGGCTCTGTAATGACATACTTTTTCTATAAAGACAGTGATTAGTAACTGTGCAATAACTTATGTGTTTTTTGGTTTTTCTGAAACCTTGTTTTAATCTGCTTATGTGAAAACTTGTCGGGTGCAAGTGTAGGCTTTAGTCGGAATCGGTACCCTTTGCCTTCCTTTGGTGTAGGTGTACGAATAGTGCCGTGGGTCGCTCTTGCTGTGATCGACCAGTCCTTAGGTTTAGTCGGATGGAGGGCTCAGTGGCTCCTCGTCATCAATAAACGCGATAAGGGGTCTTTCGTACAGCTTGTCGTGGCCGTGGCAGCACTTCCGTATTCCTCTGCTGAGGGAAGACTTCGGTGTTTGGCTAGTAAATTCCGCACTTGCCCGGTCGACAAAGTTTCACTCTACCCGAGGTATCTTCTACTCCGAGTAGTCGAAGACGTGGATAAGCGTACAGGGTTCCATTGATCTAGTCGTACTTGTACTTTCTTCCCTTCCTTTACTCGGGATTGGGGGACATTGCTACAGAACTAGGGGAGCTTAGTCAACCAGGCCTTAGGTTTGGTCAGGTGGGGGGCTCAGTGGCTCCCCTGTCACCTGCAAACGCGTTAAGGGGTTTCCCTCGCATCCCTGGCAGTTGCAGCACAGGACCCTTTTTCCTTTGTGCGGGTCGAGGAAGTCGATACTCGTACTCGTGTTTCGACTTTACCGTATTCTTATCCAGCCCCCTGACTGACTGTTCGAGAGATATCTCGGATAGGCAGTCTGAATTAATACTGAAAGACATTGAACTAGAGACTTTATATTATTTAGAGAAAATTGTGTCTTTTACAGGCTACTGTAAGAAAAATAATTTTAAGAAAACTAAGACAAAACTAGGCCGTTTCCTCCTCATTTAGCTTGTCGCCGGTTGCCCCAGAGACTCGCGTCCTCTTGTCGTGACCCGCTGACGGAACTTTTGTTGAGTGCGCGTGCTGGGCGGCGGCGCCCTGGAGTGTCTTATCATCGACTTGTTCATAGCTTGACGATCTTTGAGGATGGAGCTGGTGCCACCTTGGACTCTGCTGACGAGGAGGCGACGTTTGCACGATCTTACCAAGGGTAGTTGTACTAGACTCTCTAATGGACGCGACCTTCCTACCACCGACGCGAGCGACCCGGATCGGGCGACTTCTCCCGAGGAGCCGTTGTCCTGTTTAGGGGAAGGCCCTGTTTTCCCCCTTGTTCTGACCTAGTCGTGGAACTCTTTCTCCGACTTGGAGGGGGTACTTTCCGACGCCGTCGCTCGTAGTCGTGGAGGTGGTCTTGACAGCGTGGAGGCTGGAGGCGTCACGCTGGCGTCTTGGTTAGAGGGTAGGTGCTGCTCTGCGAGGTCGAGGCTGCGCTTGTCGCAGAGGAGTGCTTCTCTGGGGGAGCTCTTTATCGTGAGGACGCCTTTTGGGCCGGGTATCTTTATGCACTGGTAGGCGTAGTGCGTAGCTGCCATGAACTTGGCCAGAGTAGGGCGCCCCAAGATAGCGTTGTATGCTGTCTCGAAATCGACTACGTCGAATAGGATTTTCTCTGTTCGAAAATTCTCCAGTGTACCGAAGGTAACCGGGAGCATGACTTGCCCGATCGGCGTGGCCGATGAGCCCGGGACGATGCCGTGAAAAGCGTGCGTCACTGTCTGAACAGACGATCGTGGCACTTGCATTGCGTCGAGGGCGTTGGCGAATAGGATATTGAGGGAGCTCCCTCCGTCTATTAACACACGGCCCACCCGGCAGTTGTTGATCGTTGGCTTGACCACAATGGGGTATCGTCCCGGTCGAGCGCAACTTTCGGGGCAATCGGTCTGGTTGAAAGATATCGTGACCTCAGACCACTTGATCGCTCGAGGGACCCGCGGGACACTCGTGAGAAACTTCTCGGGCGATCGCCTTATACTGCCTCTTGGATTCATAAGAGGTTGAGCCCCCGAATATGTGCTCAATTGCTCTAACATGCCCCTGGAAAGGCTCAGGAGTGGAATCATTGTCATCGGAAGTCGTTTCCCGACTGTTATTTGTGACCTGGGGGTTCTCCTCGCGGAACCTCTCTCTTTCTTCCCGAAGGTATTTCTTGAAGATACGACACTGTCGCAGATCATGCGAGTCGGTCTGGTGAAAGTCGCACCAGGGCTTGGATGACTTGTCGTAGGACGTGGTAGGTTTATCCTTGGAGCGTGGCCGCCAGGTGCGCTTTTCGGAGACCTCGGCCATTACCTCATCGGATCTGATCCTTTTCTCCTTATTCCCTCCGGAGGGCTTCTTCTTGCGCTTGGTTTTGTGCGAATTGCCCCTTGATTGGAGGGGAGAGCTGGTCGACTCACCCCGCTGTTGCTTGATATAGCGCAGGGTTTCCTCCGCACAGGCGGCCTTCTCGGCCAGGTCCATGATTTGCCTGGTGGTTCTCGATGGTCGCATGATCAGATCGTGCGTGCACATCTCGTTTCGGCTGCCTCGAGTGAAGGCGCGGATGACGTCCGAGTCGGTTATCTCTGGGATAGTGTTGCGGACGGCACTAAACCTTTTGGTGAACTCTCGGAAAGTCTCGTCTGGTCGTTGGACAACAAGGAATAGATCGTCGACTCGACTAGGCCTTGGGAAGGTACCTTGGAAGTTCCCGAGCAGCATGTCGCAAAGCTGTCCCCACGAATGGATCGTTCCTGGGGGTAGATTCGTCAACCACGTCCTAGCGGCTCCTCTGAGAGCGGTAGGAACATAGTTGGCCATAACCTTTTCGTCCCCGCCGGCCGCTTCAATCGCGGTGGTGTAGATCTGAAGGAATTCCACGGGGTTCGTGGTTCCGTCATACGATTCTAGCGAGCCGGGCTTGAAACGGGAAGGCCAACGTACCTGTCGGAGTTCCTGGGATAGCGCCTGGCATCCGCTGAAGGAGCCCCGATAAGGTGCAGTCTCGCCACTATTCGAGGTCGAAGATCGGCCCCGAGCATTGGCGTTTTGTGCGTGGTCTCTCCGAGAAGGCTGCTGCTCTTGCTGGCGCCTTTGGCGGCGGCGCCTTTCGAGCTGTTCTCGGAGGTCGACAGGTAGCTCTTCCTGAGGAGGCCTGTTCCTGGGGTGTCGTCCCTCCCGATCGCGCTCTTCTGGCGGAGGAGGGGTGTCCACCCGAGTAGAGCTACGGGCCACCGATTGGGCTCGAGAAGATTCGGCTTGGTTCTGCGCCTCTTGGAGGTCAGCCCCCAGCTGTTGTTGCCATTGCACACCCGCGGGTGTCGATAGGTCTGCCACGGGAGGCTGTGACAGCAGATTGCGCACTTCCGCAAGTCTTCGAGCAGTTCGGGACACGTACTCCCTTGTTCCCAGGGGAGATCTCTCCCCAGCGGCAGGCAAGGCTTCGTTCCGGCGAGGGGTTCTCTCCTCAGCGGCGGGTAGGCCCCCGTTCATGTGGGAGGCATCCACGTGCGAACCCCGGGCAGATTGTGATCTTCGAGGTCTTCTCGACCATCGTTGATCGCGAGTACCATCCGAGGTCCTTGGCTGGACGATGTGTACTCGTATTCCATCACGTTGTCCTCATCGGACGCGACGTGGGTAGGATCTTGATCGTTCTCACGATCAGAATTTGCAGGAGAGACTCCAACCATGGGGCTAGTCGTCCCTGCCGGGAAGTCGTTATTTAAGACCAGTTTCCCGCTGAAGGCCCTGGCGCACTCGGTTCTGAAGTGATCCGCTTCGCCATCCGAGTCTTCTTCAGGGGCGTATTCTCTAAAATCCACTCGGTTCGTAACCGGGTACGGATCCATAGGGCCAAAGTTGTCGTAGAAACCCTGGTCCGAGTACCCAGTACAGGGCGAGGGTGCGATCGATTTTCCTGCCGAGTTTGCTTCCTCCTCCTCGGTCGGAACCGGTGAGGGCTGTGCAAACGGCATTGGGATCTGATCGCGCTTAGTTGCGCGTCCTGCCGACTTTGATCTTTCCTGGACGGCTTGGTCCGGAGAGGTCCCCATGGTCGGCGCCATCTGTCGACGATCGGTGAATCGGCGATCTTATGGTATTCGTGGAGTGATGATTATTGGGGGGTAGGGACCTGTAGGGCCCAAGTGCCAGGAGATCTGACAGCAGGGGACAGCTGTTTTTATACAGGTTCGGGCCTCCCTCAGGATAATAACCCTACGTCCTGTTGCTATATATTGATGAAGAACACGCTTTACAACGGGGGGTGTATGTTAGTGGCTACCCTAGGCCTAATCGTAGACTAAATTATCCTAAACCACCGGGCTCGACTCCTTCGAGGCAGTGGGTCTTCTAGGGCTTCGCCTCCTGGTGCTGCGACTAGATGTCTTGACCTAATTGGCTCCCCCCTCCCCTATGGGATTGCTGATCCTTATATAGGGGGTTCCCAGGGTCATACTGGACGTGGACTTACACCCGAGTAGGACTCTGGTCTCCTTAAACGTCGGGATTGACTTCCTAGTTTAAGGGGAGTCTTCCCTTCCCGAGAGGGGTTACCTTATCGTCCGGGGACCCTTCCCGGGTACGCTGTACCTTCCTAAAGTCCTAGGAGTCGGTATTCGGATACCCCTAATACGTGGGATACCATACTATTCATCATCACAAACATATAAACATTTGACACTATTTATTTGGGGATCATGTTGCTAAAGGAGACTAAGAAATAAGCCATGTATAGACTTAAAAACAATTAGTCGATATCTTCACCAAGCCACTAGATGAGCATAGGTTTTTGTGAGTTAAGGAATGAGCTAAATATCTTAGATTCTTGAAATGTGGCTTGGTATCTTGCATATTTGTTTGACTTGCTTATGTTTCGGAGCTTAAGATGGATGAACACATTAATAGAGAGTGTGCTACTCACAATGCACACACGTCTCAAAATGTGAATAAATAAAAGTTTTTTAAATTCATTTCCCTTATAGTGATATGTTTACAAAATTTGAGTTAATACCTTTCGGGATCCTATTCTTAATGAATAAGTGATTCTAGTGCAAAATTGAGCTCATACATGGTGACAATCTCACCTATCATCATCTTTGATTCCTAGGTGTTTTTTCGTCTCTCTTGGCTAGATAACAAACACCTTTCCAGGTTAAGTGTCTATAGCCAAATTGCTTTTATGGTTTAAACCACATGGATGTGCATAAAACACCTAAGGGGGTGTTTGGTTGAGTTGTGCCTTATCTAAAACCAGTTGTGGACTGTCTATTGTGAGAAAGCTACGGCATGCTATCAGCTATGGGAAAGCTGTGTTTCGGTTGTTTTCTTTGGGTGGAAAATGCGGTAATTAATTGCCATACTATAGGGGCAATCTTAGCATAGCATCCCGCAAAAGCCAAGAAAGCACCTCAAAAGGTGTTTTTTTTTGGTTGACTGGTTTTGGCTTATAAGTAAGAAAAGCATGTTTAGAATATTTTGCTTGGGCTTTTGGCTTGTAAGTAGGGAAAGCCACAACAAAAACCCAACCAAACACCCCTTAAGGATCCCCTAGAATTGATCTATCTAAATCTTACCCTTGCACATTTCTCTTCTAGCACATGAATCCTTTGAAAACTTATGCCCAGGTTTGTCTTTTTGTTGCCAAAGGCCACAGTATGCCCCAGATACTCTATACTCTCCACCAGTCTTGTATGGCTGAATACTCCGAATTCTCCCCGGAGTCTCTAGACAGTCTTTTCCAAAGAATAGTCCATCACAGAGTAAGGCCTCAGATACTCTAGGTGCCTCTAGTTGTGAGTCCACAGTCAGATAATCCAGAGATTTTAGTAGACACTCACACATTCCCAAGCCACCGCCACCGCCGTCGGACCCTCTAGCCACAACCTATTCATTGTTTGGAGCTCCTTCTTGCTGACCGCTTGTCCATGTCCCCTCCTCCGGCCTCTGTCACACGTTGAGCCCTCCACCACTGTTGAGGAGATGGGAAGAACCTGAGTTCCCCCGAGCATGAATCCCTCAGATGCTATGGGTGTTTCTGTTTGCTCTCCTGCATATGCTCCGTCTATACCTAGGGTTGATTCGAGTAGATCTTAGGTTCTAGCATAGATCTAGCTGCAAATAATTTCTAGGGTTAGGGTTCACTGTGTGCCTGGATACTCTGAATTCCATCTAGACACTTCGGATGCTCGTACACTCCGGATTTACCCGGATACTCTAGACACACATTTTGACCCCCAAACCCTAAGATTGTTTTGCATCTAGCTCTAGAATCTTTCTCCTGGATCATGTGCACTTATATTTTCTCTCATCTATCCCTGCACAGGAGCATCACATGTTCAAGCTCATGAGGAGTCAGGTTCAAGTGAGGAAAGCTGAGCCATAAGAGAAGCAAGGAGGAAGAATAAGAGGGTGGTTGACGAGATAGAGGAGCATTTTTTAGAGGAGGACAATATCCCCGGCCCATTGCTCACAGACAGAAAACGGCCACAAGGAAAATGCTTCAGGCCCAACACTAAAAGTAGTGTCCCGAGCTACTAGCAAGGTTAGAGGATCTCCCCAAGCACTAGTTGAAAAACTAACAGGTGGAGCATAGAGACCACTAGCTAGTGAGATGAGCAGGAGGACCGAACCTCCTTGTGCCTCAAGGAAGGGCCCTGCAAATAGGGCTTCCCAAGCTAGAGAGGCTACTCCTCCACCTCCAGAAGGCATCACTCTCACTATCAAGCATCCAACTCATGGTTGTCGTGGTCGCCAAGTGGAGAATTACATGAAGTCAAAGTTTCAGAAGCTTAGATGGGATGTCAATTAGTTTGAGCTAGCAAATGATGCCATCGACTCCAGGTTTCACACCTTGGTGCACTAGGACATATATGAGTCTATCTTTCTTGCTCTGAACAAGCCAGTGATACATTAGAGAGCAATTGACTGGAGGTACATTAGGTCCAATCCTAAGTACTTCTAGGAACTGTATGAGGCAAAAGGTCAATTAGCTGATGGCAATCTAATAGGATTGAAGTGATGAGGTTGTTATCCAGTTTTATGCCACTCTTCTCATTACCAAGGGTAATTCTTGAACAATGCATTGGATGACGCACGACAAGAAATATCAAGTCACTTTTTATGATTTTGCCAGAGTCCTCAATCTGCCAGGATATGAGGATGAGGATTCCTCTAGACTCACTACCACAGAAAACGTTTTTACAACTAGTTCAAAAAGGCTATCTCAGCCAGTTTTGCATCCATGTTACCTCAGCCGGTTTTCGAAGCCGGCTGGGGTAATAAAACATGAGTCAATTGAACCAACAAAGCTGATAGAGATAGAACATTGCCTCAGTCGGTTCAACAAACCAAACCGACTGAGATAAAATAGTATCTCTGTCGTTTCACGGAGCAAAACCGACTGAGCGAAAATACTATCTCAGTCGGTTCACAGAAGCATACTGACTGAGGTAAAATTGTATCTCAGCCGCTTCATCCAACTGGACCAACTGTGATAATATACTATCTCAATTGGTTCTGTCAGATGAAACGTCTAGCTTATTGAATTATCCTAGCCAGTTTTTGTGGAGAACCGGCTGGGATACTATTTAGGACAGGCAAACAGAATTCAGGTTTCTGCCTACCTTGAAACAGAAAAAATAGTTTAAATATCCCAGATTTCCCAGATCTCTCCCAAATCATCCCAGAACATAAATAATATAGAAATTCACATGCACATTGACATTCACACCACATTTTAATTCACAAACTCAAGTAGATAGAAATTCATAAAATGAAGAAGTTCATATTTGAATTTAGTTGACTACACAGTTGAATATACAAGTTTGTTTCAGATTTGAGTATTGGATTCAATCATCGATCCCATCGTGGTGGAACTCGCCATCTTCTGGGATGACTTTCTCAGCAATGAACAGCGCTAACTGCTCTCGAATCTTTGCAAGCTCCATCTTTGGCAATTTAATTTCGGGAATAGATGCAACTTGTTGATATGAAGATCATAGTGGGGCCATGTAGAAGAATATGGATAGAATAGTATTGTAGAAAATTTTGCTTACGTTGGTCACTTCAGTTTTGCTGTCGGCCGCTCGACCCATGAGAAGTTTTATGTGGTGGCGAACATAGAAGCCACATAAATGGGACTCGTCAGGCTGCCGGCGACACTGAAAATATATAGAATGACTCAGTTTAAGTAAGTTCTACGTAACTCATATTATGAAGCGTAAATGTGTGGAACTAGATAGATAACAGAAACTTGAAGAAGTGTTGTAGCGCATTAGGGCCCCCCACCTTTGCTTTTTTCCCTCCGCGTATTAGGAAAGATTGGTAGATTCTGAATGATGGCAGAAAAGTTTGATTAGAGTACTGACCTAATAGAATAGAGTTAGATGATTTAATTTATTTACCTATCGAGCATCCTACCGACCCTTTTGAAGCTGGTGTTCTTCAAGTAAGATTCGAAGTAATAGACCTTTCCCTCATTAAGTATAATAACAATAACAATCCAGTGATAGCTACATTGTCATTAATCCCAAGTTAATTGATTTTGCGCTAAAGGTACAAAATGAACAACTATGTAGCACTTACTCTCTATTGAAAGGATAAAAGATGAATTTCATTTCTTGGCTGGCCTCCATAATCTCTAGCACGTGATCCTCAACAACTCTTTCAACATCATACATGGACTGCTCTCAGGCAAGGTGTGGGTCAATGAATCCTATCTGTTGATTTTCTTCTCTCGCCCTGACAAGAGCATATCTGTACATACACGACAAAAGAGTTATATATTATCAACAAGTATAGGTATTGTACTAATATACATGGAGCACGAGAGTAGGCACTTACAATGTGTACCATCTTATGAGACTCGCAACCTAGGCATCTAGATTGTACATGAGGAACAAGTCCTCCCAAGTCACTGAGAACTGTCGCCCCTGTTCGTGGAGCAAGTGCTCACATTTGAACTTCACTAGGATACTTGACGCACGCTCATCTTTCTTCTTCTTGAAGTTATCCACGTAATGCCTGTGCAACGTTACACAAGCCCACCCAAGATCCTTAAGAATACTCTTAGGATTCTTGACCAATGGTTTCCCCTCCTTGTATGTACGCGCAAGAGGAGCGGGCAGGATACTCCCTCCAGCATCATATATCGCTTGAATTTGTTCAATGGATATTTGTTCGATATGAGGCAAGCGCATCAAGTCCTTTCCCATGCCATGGTACGGCGGTTCCACACAGATTGGTGGTGCCACACCGGGTTCTAACGCTCGTGGTGAAAAGGTAGGAATTACAATAGGGGAGGGCCTCGAAGGTTCCTCGGCCGCGACTGGTGGAGGAAGATGTCTCTCTTGAGCCACTAGATAAATGTGCCCTTGGCATCCTCTAGAGCTAAGATCTCATCGTTCGGTGGAATCAATAGCTTGACTTGTTTGAAAGTGCTATTGACGTCGTCGACGTTCACCCTTGTGTGCGAAGGGGCTAGGGGAACATTGTGTACCCTCTGCTCTCCTGATGTTGGATACACTAGCCCCCAAGCTGCATTGACCGGGTCATCCCAAGGGAACGTGGCTTCCAATTCTTCACCTCTAGTAGTCACGGTGTACTTGACATCCGGCCTCTTTGACAGCTTTCTACCCTCTCCCTGCCTCTTCTTCTTGGTCACAGCAATGGTAGTCGTCTTAGCAGACGGTCGCATGGGTGATGGTGAAACACAGGGGCTATTAATTATAAATAGTTAACTACCATATTACAAATTATTCACAGAACATGTTCATCTATGGCATATAAGAAATGAATGACAGTACATGTACATACATAGCATAAGAATTAAATGACAATACGTGTACATCTATAGCATATAGGAATTAAATCTACTTGCATATATGAAATAAATCACCCAACGTATAAGAAATTAATCACAGAACGGTACAAGATGCATACATCTAGCATATAAGAAAGCAATCTAATAACATATTTCACAGATACATACTGCCCTAAAATTTCAGAGAAAAAAGAAAAAGAAAAAACTTAACCTAATCTCGTGGGGCACGCCGGTGACGGGACTGGTCAGGGAGGGGAGGCTGGTGGTGGGGATGCTCGGGGAGGGTACGCCGGTGGTGGGGATGCTCAGGGAGGGGACACCTCTGTTGGGGATGATAGCTCCGGTGACCTTCGGGAGGCCCATCGAGGCTGCCCTAGCTTGGCCACGGCCGCTGCTAGTCATCCTGGCCGGCACGGATGGCGGCGATAGGGGACGCTGGCAGGGGGAGTTATGAAGAGGGCATGGGCATCGCATTGCTTCATCTTCTCCGATGTCGCTTTGCTTCCTCCACCTCTTCCATAAATACTCCACCTCCGCCCAATCTGTTCCCTCCTGCTCCTTTTCTCCTCTGCCATGGCCAGTCCACCATCGTCATTAGCTCCGCCACCTGTCCCATCGCCCTTCGCAGGTCCTCCGTCGCTGATTAGTTGGCCATCCAACTACTCATCCGACGAGGACTCATCAAAGGTGGTGGTCTCCTCCAACGAGGAGACTAACCACTTCGTCGATTGGACGCCGCTGGCCTCCGATGATGCCGATTGGATGGCTGACGACTTCCACGGTAGTGCACCTCCACTGGGCTTGGAGGAGGCTGACGAGGTTGACCACGAGGAGGAGGACCACGATGCCTCTTATGATGACGAGGATGAGGATGAAGACGCCGACGACGATAACAACAACGATGACGAGCAGCAGGATGTCGCCACTGCCTGAAAGGGCTACTGTATTGACGAATGTTGGGAGCACACCGACGAGGATGATGTCAGCTGAGAGGACACCAACAAGGATGATGACGACCTTGACGACTTCGACGAAGGTGACTGCGGCAGTGACGCGGCGTCCATGGCGACAACGGTGCGATCGGGCCCGCCCAGGGGGCAGCGTAGGCCTTATTACATAATTAATTTGTCTACTAATTACTACTATGTAATTATTACTGCTACTTTGTATTAATTAGTCTTCAATATATATTCGGTCTCTGCCTAATGTCCAAAAATCACAAATATATGTTCTACTGTGTTCAGTTCGTTCGATCTCTGCCTTAGTGTCCAAAAATTGTAGAAACTATTACTACCAGTTCTCCACAAAAACTAACTATCAAATGGTTTTTAGCCCATTTAGAACAAAAACAGACTATACTAGAACATATATTAAAGTCGGTTCGAAAAAATGAATCGGCTATATAATTCATACAGTCGGTTCGTTCTGAAAGCCGACTGAGACGTCACATTATCTCAGCCGGTTAGTTTTTTGCAGCCGGTTTTTAGAAATGAACCAGCTCAGGTGGATACCTTTCCTGTTGGTTTTCTAGTAAGCGCCTGAGATACGGAGTCTAGGATTGTCATTTTTGTAGTACTGACTTCATGATTCATGTGATAGATTTCATCTTCCATGAGATTTGGCTAGTTATGGTGGAGCAAAAGAGATCCTTACCTTACACTACTTACATTCAATGGCTTGTGGATGTCATCTCTAGTGAGGAATTTCTTCAAGGAAGTCAAGCATGGTTCTATCAACCAAGGCTAGAAATTTCCAAGTAAAAGACCTCCAAGTCCAAGGCCTCCTCCTGCTCTTGGGCTACTTTGGATCCTCCCTCTGGTGGTATGCTTCGCTCCACTATGGATGCTCTCAAATCTTTCTTTAACATGTGCAAGAGCATCACCCTGAAGCAATCCAAGATCCAAAAAGCTCAAAAGAAAATTACCAAATGAAGAAGATCCAAGCTCACCTCAACATGCCAGATATCTCTCCTGAAGGATCTAAGTGTGCACCCTCAAATGACAATGCACCCATCCACGACCCGTTCTACTCTTTGACACACTCTCGCTGACACCATCCGCTTCACCGCCTTCGACACATGGGGACGATGAGTAGTTTCTACTCTCTTTTCCTCCTTTTGGTGTCTTGATGCCAAAGAGGAAGAAGAAATATAAGCAGGTCCCACTTTTGGGTCACATGGGTAGACCTAGGGTTTGAGAGCTACAAAGTTTGCTATTCATTTGATTCCAAAATATCTTGTAGACTCTATTTCTATTTATAATGTGTGAACTATATGTGAACATGCCACTATCTTTTATATTATTGTTTATCATGTCTTGTCATATTTATATCTCTATGTTCACTATGCAAAATCCATAGTCTTGGATATAGGGGGGAGCTTTCACATTTTTTATCTTCTATAGAGGTGTGCAATTGTATTCACTACTACAGACACCATTTATACAGACGGTTCGTAATCCATATGCGGGATGATTCCTAAATCATCTATACTACAGCATCTATATAAATCATATTTGTACAGACAGTTACCGAACTGCTTGTACAAAATCATTATTACAGATAGTTTGTAACTGAAACCATCTTAAGTTAGAGAACAGTACAGACGGTTCATTTACATAACCATCTGTACAAAAACAATTATCACAGATGGTTCTTCAGTTGAACCGTCTGTAGTAAGAAAATACTAGGTACACAAAAACCGTTTTTATAGACAGTTACTAGGCTAGAACCGTCTGTAAAATTCATGGTAGCCCCCATGAAAATCTGTATTGTAGCTTGCCCTGAAACATGCAAATGACAGTAGCATACAAGCACTATGCTAATTGATCATGGCACACAAGCATTTGTAAATGATCACCACCCATGCACAAGCACATTCAAAAGTAAAATGTCATTTTGAACTATAAGATAGATAATGAAGCAATAAGTAATTCATGCACAAATTAAAGGACAGGTCTTTCACATCAACTGTTTTTACTCACTCCTAGCGAAAAAAGGAAGCCATCGAGCAACAAAGTTTTCGGGATCATAGAATTTTCCGGTCTCCTTTATGATCTGTGAATGTATGAAACCTATGAGCCATCTTTGGATATACTAGACAATCTCAATGTCGAGCAAAGTTGTAGAAAACTTAAATGTTAGTAGAAGGAAATTAAAACAAGTTAGACACAATGTCACAGTGACGAAAAATGTATTTGAATATACTATAATGACACTAACCTCTGGATCTACTGCACTAGAGCCAAGGATTTGCAGCATATATTGGGCAACATAGTATCCACGGAGGTTGTTGCCCTACGGCTACTTGTGGCACTGCAGAAATTTGTTTACTTGCATGATAAATTTAGTTGTACGGAATACATATTACAACGTGTGAGAGCATTATTCATGGGCGACAGAGGAATTATTACCGGAAAATAATATCGGTGGGTTGTTCAGGCTTTTATGTTTGTACAATCCCCCCTTTGAAACATACTTCGCTAACGCCCCATTGAGCACCTTCATCAAATCTGCGTAATTATCTAGTGGGTAGTTATTAGAGTCGAAGTACACAACATGTTGATGTTGTGGATTGATACAAAAGAGCATCCAGTGGAATCGATAGTTGTATGGCAGATGAATAAGTTGCTTAGTACAAACAAGGAGCATGGCCTGCGTAATGTACTCCTTGACCTCTTCCGGCCTGTATTTGACTAGCGTGCATACGACCACTTGTGGATCGAGGAATTCTTTGGTCACTGGATGAATGTGTGGAGTTCTGTCCCAATGTCATGACGTTGTCCTCTAGGGGTATAGGAAGTGGGTATGATAAGCAATTCGAATGCACCATATCCATCAACATCTTGGTGTTACCCGTCGATAGCAGGACACCGTGCACTGTCTGTTCTTCGCCGCATGGAGATACCAACTCCATGCCAGCCTCAAGCATGTGACTAGAGCCAAAAGTGGTGGGCATGAGGAGCTTGCACTTGGTGGCCACCTCTATGTCATCCATAGGTAATCTATCGCTAGGGACATCATGTGGAAAGTCATTGCCATGGGGGAGCACATCATCTGGAATGTCGTTTCTACCAGGGAGCACATCATCTGGAATGTCGTTTCTGCCGGGGAGGACATCATCTGCAGAGCCTTGGTGCACAGATGCACAACTACTCCAATGCTGAGCCCCTGGAGATGAGCCCGCGGTGCTACGTAAGTCCTAGTGGTTGCTTCCTGCTAGCTGATCTGCCATACCCGCTCTTCGACCCTTGCATCGATCCTTTCTTCGAGATCTAAATATATTTCAACAACGAGATCCCTTTTGATCCATGCACACTCAGCTACCTCGCAATCAGCTTTGGTTCTCGCTTGTCTCCTATACGAATCGGCATCGTCAGGGAGTCCTATCTTCCATGGAACTATACTCCCTATGCCACACGTGTAACAAGGGTGCTCTTTGTTTTCCAGAGCTAAGGTTAGTATATCTTTTTCCCTAGCTGTCTGGAATGTTCCTTGGGAGGATTCTTCCGAAAGGTGCAGGATTGTTTTGGCCACTTGCTCAGTTTTGGGTTTCCTGAAGCCGACGGTGCCATTGCTGAGAAGTCAGCCCCTCCCTTAGTACCAGTTTCGAGCCCACCTCTACGAGATCTGGGAAACGGTGTGGAGCAATTCTCCCCAATCCAAATCTTTGCTCACGTACCCACCGGTGCCAAGCCTGTGAGGGTGAGTGGTTCGTGCCTGGAGCGCCTTGTTGGCCTGACTTTGCTGCACAAAATCCTCCTAGTGGCGCCTCTCCACAAACTCTATCCATTGATCCTGCAAGTACCCATAAGCCTTCAGGTCTTGCTAGTAGGGCATAAGATCCTGCTTCGCGTATTGCTGTAAAGCTCACTCTTGAAGGTCTTCCACACCTTGCAAATCTTGGCTAATGGCTGTCTTTCCACGGCTTCCAAGGAACCTTCGAGGATTTCAAATAAAGCTTTGATTGTGTCCCATAGGAACGCTTTTTCGCTCTATGGCACTGTCTTCCAGTTGGCGTACATTATCCGGACCTTTGTCCTCCCAAGTGCTGCGGATGCTGTATGGAATGCCGCTTGAGTGTTCAGAGGCAATGTAGGCACACCCTCCTCACTGACATGAGTTATGGTCTAGTGACCCATAGGCATTTGGTTTTTGCCTCGGCCACCTCGCTTTCACTTCTGCACCCTAGAATCTATGTGCTCATGAGACGATGCCTCTATAGCTTGTTCAGGAAACAGTTGAGTTGGTTGAGGAGACGAGTCCAGCTCATCTTGACGAGAAGAGGCCTGAGGCAGTTCACATTCATCTCTAGACGCCATCTTCAAAATAGGGAATCTAACTAACATTCAGGTCATCTTTCTTTTTATCACTCATTTTTTTATATTTTTATAGAGTTAGCCTTGAAAAAATCGAGATCAATTTTTCTACAAGTTAGCCTTAACAAAATGCAGATCAATTTTTTGCTAGGTCTAGTCAAGCTCTAATTTTATCAATGAAGGACATATGCAGTCCTTAAATGTTTTTCTTGCTTCCAGTTTTACTTTCGAGAATATGTTAGTTCACCAGTACTTTGTAGCTTTTTCGCCCACTCAATTTCATTATGACATAGTTCGATACATAGGTCAACTGAGCTTTGATAATCCTAATTTAATATTATTTTGTTAATTTTTTAATACTATTTTTGCCACCTTTTCATGATTCCGTGATATAGTTTGGCATTTCTCCTTTTCAGTTGCTAAATAACCATATTTACTGATTTAGTATACACAACATTTTGTTACTGGTTGGGCAGGTTCAAATTCTGACAGAGGTATGGCGATATCAAAGTGAAGATCAATTTCTACACTATCTTCCACCGCACCATATCCTCAACAAATGCTAATGCTAAATGCTATTGAAGGATCTAGCACTATATTCTATACTAACATCTCGAATTGCATTATTTTCAAAGAAAATTATTTTTCTATTTCTTAATTTAAGTATTCAGCTATACAGACACATGCTTGATATCTTCAGTTCATCTTTCACATATTATAGTCATTATGCTCATTCAAGCTTGAAGCAACGGTCATTGGCATGGGGAAGGCTGGCTTGGGGGAGGTTAGCGTGGTGGAGGCCAGCGTTGGGGAGGCTGGTGTCAAGGAGGAGCGAGGTGTCGGGGAGGGGGAGCCCAGCCACCGGAGAGGAGCAGGGAGGCCAGGGAGGAGGAGCCCGGGCAGCGGACAATGAGGGGACGAGGGCGTCGGGAGACTGGAGAGGAGCAGCCTGGGTGCGACGATGACAGCTCGAGAGATAGAGGTGGTGGCATGGGCTTGGGGCCGAAGGGGTATTTATACCTAGCAGTATTACAGACGGTTCGGTGTAACGAACCATCTAAGCTAATCTAGTATAGATGGTTCATCCTAACGAGTCATCTGTACTAAAATAATACCACAGATGGTTCACTATTATGAACCATCTGTTATCACAAACGGTTTGTTTTGGCAAGCCGTCTATAAAATGTTTTTCCCAGACAATTATTAGACTGAACTAATATTTGCAAAATTCATAACTAATTCATACAAACTCCAAATGACATGAATTTTTTTAAATTTATGGTTTAATCTATACTATCACATGGTTTAGGTCTCATTCATGTTACTTTAAACCAAGATTTACACTGAATATTAAACCTATTCATGCATTAATAGTTCATACAAAAAACCTTATAAGGATACATAACAATCGAGTTACATCACAGAGCTTGGCCATCTCCTTTCACTACTAGCCTTTCTTGATGATCAACACGTAGATAGGAAGTGGCCCCGATTGGAGGTTGTTCTTCTTGTAGGGCATAGCGGTTTCCGAGAGGGAACTCATCAAATTGATTATAATCTTCTTTGTCCACGACATTCTCAACTCCGACAATCGTTCTTTTTCCTTGAAGGACTACATGAAGCTTTTGATTTGCTAGATCTCCTCTATGTACAATACGCACACACCCCACGTTTATCTTAGAAGGCATCTATGCGGACACCGCTGTTCTGTACCATGCTCTTTCTATCATATGCTCTAGTATAAAAGGTGTACTCCTTTATTTTGTACACTTCGAACTTCACGATTGTGTGACTTGGCCATCTTGCCATCTAGGAAATATTGTTCTTGGTTGAACTATTAGTGATTCGCAACTGCAACCAGTTATCGAAGCTGTGGTTGTGCTATGTCGTGATGTAATCCTCCGTACGGCCTATTCTCTCTTAGCGTAGCTCGTCCTTATGCATTTCAATATGCAGGGATACTTCTGTCATGTGTTGCAAGATCGTGACATGGGCTTGAGGCAATGTGGCATAGTTAGCAATGAGTGATTTCCTCCCTATGGTCCCTTTCCCATGTAGTCTTCCCTCATGGTGAGACATTGGCACACCTATTTGTTTGAGCTGGTCCATGTAATCAATGCAGAACTTGACTATCTCTTCGGTTATGTAACCTTCCACGATGTTACCCTCCAGACGAGGTTGATTCCGTACATATTGCTTCAGAATTCACATGTACCTCTCAAACAGATACATCTAACGTCGAAATATTGGTCCACAAATCTTTATCTCTCTCACGAGGTGAATGATAACATAGACCATGATATCAAAAAATGACGGAGGAAAATACATCTCAAGATGGCATAGTGTCTTCACCACATCGCCCTGCAACACATCTAGTACTTCGGGATCGATGACCTTCTAAGAAATTGTGTTGAAGAAGTAACATAGCCTAGTGATTTTGTCTCGGAGATAACTCAGCTTGGATATTTTGGATTGCAACAGGAAGCATCTGTGTCATCAACACATGGCAATCATGGGACTTCATGCCAACTAGTTTTAAATCTTCCATCAAAACAAGTTTTGACATGTTCATGGAGCACCCAGACAGGACTTTCACACCATGCAAGCACTGGCATAGTTCGGTTCTCGGCCTTTTTCAGATTATAGTAGGATGGAGGAAGCCTCGTTCTGCCTTTTTAGGAGGGCTCAGGTGCCAAGTCAGACCTGATCTTTATATTAACCAAGTTGAGCCATGCTTTGAGGTCGTCCTTCATCTTGCCTGGAATATTAAGTAAGAAACCAAACAAGCTGTTGCACACGTTCTTCTCTACATGCATGACGTCGATGATGTGGTGAACTTCAAGGTGCTGCTAGTACGGTAACTTCCAAAATATTGATCTCTTTTTCCATATGCCGTCGGCCTTCATTTTTTAAGCCCCTTTTCAAGCACAACATCGATATCCTTAACGATGTTGTACATCTCTTGCCCGCTGTAATGCCTTGGAAATAAACCTCTCTCCCTCATTCTATAAAATTATTCCTTCATATTGTGGTACGGGTGATTCTTGTTAAGGAAACCTATGGTGGCGCATGAACACCGTTTTGCATGAGTGGGCTAGCCACATATTCGTAGTACCATCTAAGCACTAAGGGCAAGCCTTGTCTGCTTCTTTACTCTGGCCTGAAAGGTTATGTAGAGCAGGCAAATCATTGATTGTGCAGTACAACATGGCGAGTAGCATGATATTCTACTTTTTGTATGCATCCAATACCTGCGCCCCTTTGTTCCACAGTGTTTTGAGATCTTCCACCAATGGTCTTAGGTACACATCAATATCATTCTCAGGTTGTTTCGACCCTTAGATAAGCAGCGACATCATGATGTACTTCTGCTTCATACACAGCCAAGGAGGTAGGTTGTACATACTCAGAGCAACTAGCCAAGTGCTATGCCAGATGCTCATGTTACCAAAAGGATTGATTATGTCCATGTGCTCAATGCAAACCTTATATTCCTCGGTTCCGCATTGGAGTCTTAGAAGATCCTATCAGTGTTTCTCCACTGGGCAGAATCAGCAGGGTGTCTTAGCTTTTCATCTTCCCTACGGTCCTCCTATAACATCCCAAATTGTAAACATGTATATATATGCATGTGTAAAAGTCCGAAGAAAATATAACCCCATTTCTTCTCATTTCGTGCACGCATATAGGTTATTTGGGAGCAACATAAGTTAAAAACCATATAACTTTGATTTAAGAAATCTGTGTAGCTTCACTATATTATGAATGGGCTCTATGATTTTCTCAGTATCCGAAAACCTAAACTGAAATTTCAAAAAAGAGATATTAGGTAAAATGCGAAACTGTAAATAAAATAAAATAACTTTTAAAAATCGAAGCGTCACATGGATGTTCGGGTCTGGTAGATATGTACGCAACATCAAAATAGTCAAGATGGAGTGTTTAATTGCCGGGTTTGCGGTTCAAACGAATAATCTACGGCTCAATCAATTCAACGACCGAGATGAATTGGAATTCATAAAAAGTTAATTATTGAATTAATAAAAAAAGATAAGGGGGACCGGCCAGTCCTTATCCAACGGACCAACCCCCACTCACCTATCCACCCGTGTTCGCCACTCCCAGCGGTTTGGGCCGCCGCCACCGCCTCTTTGGAGCTCAGCCACCACTGCCTCCTCTAGCCGATAGGCCGCCGGTCAACACCACCTCCATGCCTTCTTCCCGAAGCGTGCCACCTCCCCATCACACTAGCTATCTGCGGCCACTCCCCTGCGCTCATCCAAGCTGCCTGCGCTACCATCGCTTTGCTTGGTGGAGCAGCCACCACTGCTCTCCGACGAGTTCTCCACCCCACCTTGCTCCTGCTGGCCACGTCCCCACTAGCCTCCTTCTCTCTATTGTCATCGCTCTATGGTGTCGCCGCGCCTCACCCACTGCCTTCCTTGCTCTAGCGCCGACGAGCTGCAGCATCAACGAAGTCTGCCGTGCGCACGCTCCATTGCCGTGGCGAGCTACCGTGAGCCGCATCCTCTCCCTATTTCTCCTTGCCGCCACCGCCTAAGAGCCATGGCGCTGCCACCCGCCTTGGAAGGTGGCCGTTGTCTTCTACCACAGCTACGCTATCGGCTTGTGCTTCCTCCTACCCCGCTCTCCTCCTCACACGCCGGCTGTGCACCTTCCCGCGTCACCTCCCTGGTCACCGTTCGCATTCACTTGATGCCGGGCCAATTGCCACCAACGATCACAGCAACCGCGGGCCACGCCATCGACAAGGTTGCTGCAGCCATCGTAGCTCTGCTCTCCTCCCTTGTGTGCCACCTTGGCAAGTTGTCCGACCGCATGCTGTCACAGCCAACCGCTGCTGTTGCCACCCCGGGCCGCCTCTATACTCACCGCTGCCGTGCCCTCCCCACTGCCCTCTGCATATCTTCCTCGTCGTGAGCCCACACCTCCACCCAGCTCACCTCCTACTCCCGCTCGCTGCCGCTCATTCCCCGCTGTCGTAGTCCCGTTTCCATGCCCGCTACCATGTCACCATCCTTCAGCCATGGCAAGTAAAGGAGAAGGCTGAGTGAAGGAGATAGAGTTGAAGCAAGGAGAAGATGGCACCAGTTTCAGAGATGAAGAAGGAGAAGGTGCTGGCTGCAACAACCAGGAAGATGGTGCGAAGAAATAACAAGGTGTATAAGATGGTGTCATGCTAAGTTCATGTTTGCAACCTCAGCCCCGCCGTTGGTGTTTTTCTTCGTATCTTCACGTCAAGGGTATATTTGCAAACATACGTGTGGTATGTGCAGTATCAGATGAGACAAATGTCGTTCCTATGAATCGGTAACTAACCTTTCTCATGTAAGGAAGATAATTAGAACTAACCAAATGTCTAACTTGTTGATAACAAAATATGTGTCGCTACACGCTAGTGCTCCAAATCTGTTAGCACTGAAGGATTAATCTTTTTTGAAATTTGATTAAGCATTCTTTTTGGCGGTGACCATTTGGACCCCACCTCTCAAAATTTCCAAAATTTGGGAATAATAGAATATATTAACATCCCAAGTTGATTTCAATAGCGGTGGTTTAAATGGGCACTCATGACAAACATTGACTTTAATTAGATAAAATATTGTATCACTAGAGATTAGTCCTATGAGTTAAATCTAATGGAACTCACCTAATGAATGAGTATATATGATATTAGGTCCCCATTGTCATTCATATAGTCAATAGCTTAATTAGTAAGAAGTCAATCCATTGAGTAACTAATTAAGTAAAAAGTGTAATCAAAAGTGAATACAATATTCAAATCCCTTTTTGAGTAATGGATCCAATTCATTTTATTATAATACTTATGCATGCTACCATCATAAAAAGTAATTAAAATTAGCTTGAACAATCATCACCTTGTCAAAACTTATAATTTTAGAACTTGCACTAGAAAATGCCCATATAGTCCTCATGCATGTCATTACCATTTCAATTAGGTTATGAATTAACTACTTAACACTAGCGTCTTTAACAAAAGGGCATTTGTATATCTCTTAGTTGTGTATCATAGCCATACATACTTCTATGCTTTAGTTACAGATATTAACATTTCATTCATTCTAGGTCATAACACAACTAGGAAGAAATCAATAAAATGTGACAACCCACAAATAACTAGTAAGCGATTGTCATTAAGTATGTACTCATACATATGACTATGCCCAAGTTGCATACCTGTAGTCATGCTTGCACACACGTCTTAGGATTACCCATAGTTAAGGTTATACATCTCATCTTAAATTAAACTAAAATATGAAATTGGTTATAACATACCTAGGTTAATCCCAAACTTTCTTTTTAATCATCGCAACTATATTTTATGCCTTTTTCCATGTTGAGATAGTTCCTTAGATTTACGTTTCTCTTCTGGAGGTTGCCTTGATTCTTATCCATGTTCAAGTCTATGGATTTCCCTCATTACTAAAATTGGATATTTATACAATTAGTTAATTCACTATCATTGTATTTAATTTCCTTGATTGAATAT
Organism: Stipa capillata; assembly: GCA_019208055.1. Classification (NCBI taxonomy): domain Eukaryota; kingdom Viridiplantae; phylum Streptophyta; class Magnoliopsida; order Poales; family Poaceae; genus Stipa; species Stipa capillata. The sequence goes on from JAGXJF010004508.1 coordinate 65,934, forward strand.
TTGTTGATGTGTAGATATTTATGTCGATACCTAATTCAACTTAAACTGGTGAGTAAGAGAGACGAGGGTGATGGTGCAACCTAGGGGTGAAACTAGTCTGTCAACACCATTCACCAGGTAGTGGTCTGTCAACACCACTATCACTTGTCGTGGTTATGGGTTGACACTCGGTTACCTCCTATCAGCCGTATGTGAATCGTGACACCAGCAGAAGTCCTTCAGGTGTGGATGTCATCCTCTTGGGGCTTTGCAACCCTCATTTGGAGAACCCCGGAGCTCTTCTCAGTGATACTAAACGATTGATATTTTGTGTGTGAACTTGTTAATAAATTGGCCTGTCTATGTCTCATTGAATTGGCATGTCTATGTCTCATTGAATCAACATGTTTATGCCTTAAAAATCTTGTGCATTACATCTTTTCATACACATTGCGTGAATATATGAAGTGTATAAAATGATGATAGAGATCTGGTATCTCTACCTTGTACGATTTTGGTGATCATTTTTAGTGGAGTGGCCTGCAAGCTAAGATATGTTGCCGGGTTGGCAGGGTGTGGGTAGCTGTGCCGGGCTTTTGAGCGACCCACTTGTATGTGCTTCAGCCAGCTAGGTTAGGGTGTGGGCACACATACCGGGATCCTCAAAGCGATTGCGATGATCGTACAAGGTTACCAGCACCAGGCCTCTACGAGGGTGTTTAGTATCATGCTTGGCTTACTGAACGGTATTTGCTTCTGGTCAACTTAACTAGCAGTGATACATATGACTACGTGTGCGTATGCTATGTGCTAGTTAGGTGTCGGGTCACCCAACAATGAATGCATACGATGTTCTTGATAAGCATAGGGTCTGTTGAGTAACTGTTCGATCTTTGGCAAATAATCGTTCCTTAGGTCACACCTAGTTCCGGGCCCCGGCACCTCCGAGTGCTAGCACAATAGTTTTGCCTCTTTTGGATTTGCAAATAAATGCTTTAAATGTGGACTTACGGGCAGATACCACACCACCTTAGCGAGAATTCCTTTCTTCACCTCGATACAATACTCGCCGTCAGCTGATTGACTCTTACGCTTGTAACGAGATGCTTTCCACACTGGACATGAATGCAAGTTTGATAAATCTTTACGATAGAGATTACAATCATTTGGACATGCATGTATCCTTTCTACCTCCATCCCCAATGGACGGAGAACCTGCTTTGCTTGGTATGTGTTTTTTGGCAGCTCGTTTTCATCTGGAAGCATGTCGGAAAGGAGACCTAAGAGCGCTCTGAAACTCATGTCTGACCAATCTTAGCTTGCTTTCAATTTAAGCAACTCAAGCACGGATGACAACTTTTTGTAGTTTTGCTTACAACCCATGAACAAAGATTTTCAGGAGTCCTTAATCAAGCACATGAATCTATTTAAGTCTCTCTCAGTATTAAAGTTCACGTCTACATCACGCAACATCTGATCCAACCTATCATTGTTGTCTGCACCACCACAATCACCGTATGCACATACTTCCTCGTCATCTTCTCTCATTTCATTGACTTTGGGTTCTACGATAATGCCAACCTCTTCATGTAACATATTCTACTCTTCACCATGTTTGGTCCAATGCGTGTAGTCCAGTTTGAAGCCACTAATAATCAAGTACGCTTGGATCTCTCATTTCTACTATCACAACAAGGACAATATATAAATTCAACACCCGTCTTCAACCTATCCTCCTCGGAAACTCTCAAAAAATTCATCACACCATCAAGGTACCCTTGGTTCGTACGAGAACCGTACATCCAACCACGATGCATCTAGCTACATGCACTACACAACAAGACAATTAATGTTAAAATAAGCTAATAAAAGAGAGCCACCTAGCTTTTGATTAAAAAAATGGAGCTACCTAGCTAGCCAACAAAGCTATATGAAAATTAATATTAATGTCATATGTAGGAGCAAGATATCTAAGTATGTAGAAATGAGCTAAAATTAATTAAAAACTTATCATTAAATACTATTTATTGTTAAATTATATGTATAACGAAATTCATGTAATGAAGAAGACAGACATAAATTAATCTAAAACACTAGATCCATTTAAGCTAGCCATTTATGGTAATGCATAAACCAAATTATATGTATATTTATCTAAAAGGTAATTATGCATTATATAATTATCCAATTCTAGATTGCATTATCCAATTATGCAAAATTTCTTCAACTTCGGAGCTAACTATAACAAAATTCATATATTAAATGACGTATATAAATTAATCTAAAACAAGCATCTTGTCTAGCTAGATTAAAATAATTCTAGATCCATCATGAACAAAATCTAGATCTAGCTAGGTCACACTACCTCAGAAAACTTCTGTTACATGATCATCACTGACGGGCACGAGGAGGCCCGTCGCTGATTAAAGGCAACACTGACGGGCGCGCTCGTGCCCGTCAGCAGTAGTGATGCACAAGGCGAAGCAGCCAACGTCTACTGACGGGCACAATATCCACCCATCAGTAAAAGTGGGACGAGAGGCGCAACTTGCCATCTCCACTGACGGATAACCTTCACGGATGGGCGCACCTCCTGTGCCCGTCAGTAAAGATCAGATCTCCACTGACGGGTCCATTGTCGCCCGTCAGTGGAAGGTTGCTCCAGGACTGCCTTCGAGGGCAGACTTATCACTGACGGGCGCCATTTTTTGCCTGTCAGTGATAATTCTGCACATATAACAGTGCAGGCACCCACAGCTGGCCGGTGAGCTCACGCGCCTCACACAGCCAGCTGCAAGCACCTCCCACTACACCGTAGGCATGCTGCTCCTCTCCTTCCTTCTCCCCCTCCTCCCCCTCCTCCCTCCCTCCTCCTTCTAGATATACTATAATCTAGATCTAGATCTCTCTCAATCCTCTCCCTCCTCCTCTCCACCCCTTCTTCCCTCTCTTTCCCCCTTCCCTCCTCCCTCCCTCCTCCTCCTAGATATACAATCTAGATCTAGATCTCTTTTAACCCTCCCTCCTCCTCTCCACCCATTTTTCCCTCCCTTTCCTCCTCCCCTCCTCTCTCTCCTTACCATATTCGGAATGCTCTCTTTGGTACGATGTAATACATGAAAGAAAAGAATTAATTTTGTGTTTATTTTGTTAATTTGGACTACAATCAATTAGTTTGTTGTTGTAGGGATCGATGGATCAAAGTTGGATATACGGCGAAATGGCAACACAGAGTTTCGTCAATACTTTGAATGAGTTTCTAGATATGGCCGAGGAAGATAGGGAGAAAAAGGGTGCAAACAAGATGTGTTGTCCGTGTTGTGTATGCAAGAATACGATAATGTTCAGGGAGAGAGGCATGTTGCAGCTACACTTGTTGACTCGAGGTTTCATGGAAGGTTATACACATTGGACAAGTCACAGTGAGGAGGCGAAAATTTTAGCTACTCCTGAATGTTTAGAAGAAGAGGACATACATGAAGACGTAGAAGAAGATGAGGACCATATTTCTGAATGTAGGGATGACTTGACGGGAGAGGCGGGGAACAATTTGGCTTAAATGTTGAGGGACAGTCACATGTCGGACCAGGTGGTCGAAGACCCTGAGGATGAAAGAGAGATTACAAAGTTTACGAAACTAATGGAAGACTCGACAAAACCACTGTATCGCAGTTGCGATCCTGAGCACACGCGTCTATCAGTCACGCTAGAACTTCTAAGGATCAAGGCAGTCCACAACTATCCGGACGCAAGCTTCGATGAGACACTGGCTTACCTTGCGACGGTTTTTTCAAAGGAGAACGTATTGCCTACGAGCACCGAGGAAGCCATGAAGGTGGTTTGCCCCCTTGGATTGGATGTAGAGAGACTCCATGCTTGTCGGAATGACTACATTATTTATCGCAAAAAGCATAAAGAGCTGCACAAATGTCTGGTGTGCAACACATCTCGATATAAGCGGGGCAGAAACCAAGACGATGACGAGGAAGAAGTGACGAGTGGTGCCCCTGCAAAGGTTGTATGGTACCTTCCAGTCCTCCCCCGTTTGAAGCGTTTATTCGGTAATAAGAAGGAGGCAAAGCTGATGCGTTGGCACGCAGAGGGGAGAAGAAAGGACGGGGTATTGAGACACCCAGCTGATGCTTGTCAGTGGAGGGCAATCGACGCCGAATACCCAGATTTCGGTAGTGATCCGAGGAATATCAGGTTTGGTATGAGTACAGACGGAATAAATCCATTCGGCAACATGAGCAGCAGACACAGCACATGGCCCGTGGTTCTTTGGATCTATAACCTCCCTCCATGGTTGTGCATGAAGCGGAAGTACATGCACCTATCTATTCTTATTCAAGGGCTAAAACAACCTAGAATGGATCTTAACGTGTATCAACAACTACTGAAGGACGAACTAACTATGCTATGGGAAGAAGGGGCTCAGGTCTGGGACGCGGACAAAGAAGAGTTCTTCACTCTGAAAGGCCTGTTGTTCACAACGGTGCAAGATTATCCCTCGTACGAGAACAACGCGTGTCAATGTACCAAAGGATACGAACCATGTGTTAAGTGCATGGAAGAAACCACAAGTGTTTTCTTAGAGGGATTTAGAAAAATCATGTTCATGGGTCACCAAAGGTGGCTGACTATGAATGATCCATGGAGAGAGGACACGGAAAGGTTCGACGAAACAAAAGAAATCCATCCAAAACCTCGCGAGAAGACCAGACAAGAAATCTATGATCTCTTGAATGAAATGGACAAAGTTGAGCCAGGAAAAGGAAAGAAACAACCGCCGGTAAAGGGCGTCTAGAAAAGGAAATTTGTTTTTTGGGAATTGCCTTACTGGCCTCACCTGGACACACGTCACAGCATAGATGTAATGCATGTTGAAAAAATGTCTGCGACAGCCTGCTTGGTCTCTTGCTCAACATTCCAGACAAGACAAAAGATGGACCGAAGGCACGAGCAGACATGCAACACATGAATAAAAGACATGAGCTGTGAGCAACCAGAGAAACGACCAAGACGGGGAAGAATGGTATCAGAGTCAAGACCAGCTATCCTGCTGCTTGCTACAGTTTGAGTAGAGACGAGCTCCATAGCTTTTGCGAATGCCTCTATGGTGTCAAAGTTTCTTCGGGTTACTCGGCAAACATCCGAAAACTTGTTGACATGAAGACTCACCGACTGATTGGCATGAAGTCTCATGACTGCCATGTGATGATCACACAGATACTGCCTGTTGCAATTAGAGGTATCATGGAGCCAGGTGTCCGCAAGACTATCACGGATCTTTGTAACTTCTTCAACACTATTTGTGAGAAGTCAATCACGGTGCAACGCTGCCTGAAACTGAAGGCTGAGATCACTGTCATATTATGCGAACTTGAGATGTATTTCCCTCCAGCATTCTTCGATGTCATGGTACATCTCATGATCCATATCGTCCCGGAGATAATAGACCTTAGTCCCATGTTTTTACACAACATATACCCGTTTGAAAGGTACAATGGGGTTATCAAGTGCTACGTTCGTAACAGAGCACATTCGGAAGGTAGCATCATCTAAGGCTATGCTACCGAAGAGGGCGTCGAGTTCTGCACGGATTACATGCATGATCAAAAACCTATAGGTGTTCCAGTTTTGCGGCACACAGGTAGGCTCGACGGTAAAGGTGCGATCGGGCATAAAAATTTACATGTGTATCGATCGGAAAGATCAGATGACTACAACAAAGCACATTTTGTGGTGTTGCAACACTTGGCTGTGGTACGGCCTTATATTCAGATCCACATAAGACAGTTGCACGAAGCGAATCCAAAAAAGGGCACAGTTGCGCTCATGAAAGAGCATAACGCAAAGTTCTCTGGGTGGCTAAAGGACTACTGGTATGAAAGGGAGCTGACAAATGGAGAAGAAGAAACCATCCAAATGTTGTCACAAGAACCCGATAGCAAAGTCGTGACGTGGCAATCGTATGATATCAATGGATACACATTCTATATGGAGGCTCAAGACCGGTGCAGTACGTACCAGAATTGTGCTGTAACACTGGAGTCTAGAACTGGTCATCAACGCAAGAAGTGTACATGCTACGGCGTGATCGAAGAGATCTAGGAACTTGACTACACCGTGACCAAGATCCCCATGTTTCGTGTCAGATGGGCGAAAGACGTCAGAATCGAAGATATGAACACTAGTACCATGGTCATACCTCCACCGATCCCTATGGAGTCACGACAAGTCAAATCAATCAGTCCCAAAGATGAGCCATGGGTATTAGCCAAACAACTCACCCAAGTCCTCTACATAACCGACCCAAAGAATAAGAGGCACGTTGTCGTGAGGAAAGGGAAAAGGAGTATTGTCGGAGTCGATGGTGTAGTTGATGAAGAGGACTACGACCAATTCGATGATCCGGACACAGAAGAAGAAGATGTTGATGATCGAATGAGCAAAAGGCGCAAAGGTACTCAGGATGCGTGTCCCTACATAAGACGCAGTGTAGTGACCCTAAACCTTAAAGCACGAGATCAGTAAAGATCGCCGTGACTAATTCGGAGTTCTTCTTTTACATGCATGCATATAGACAGTTCCCATGATGACTTGGATTAAAAACTCAAATATGTACCGATTAACAATTTAAAATATGACGTGGAAGTCACCTTGAGCAAAACTCTGAACCCAATTCTAACTAAAATTTTGGAAATCTTTATGAAGTAATCCTAGTTGAATTGCCAACTTGGACTATAGCACAAATGCGTTGACATAAGAGTCAACCATCCATTTTTCACCCCGATAAAACCCTGGGAAATCACATATGCGATAAACAAGTTCCACATAATTTCAATTGATATTGGGTTCAAACTTTATCTTTAAATCCATTTCTAAAACATTAAGGAAATCAAAACAAAATAAAAAGTATTTTTCTGGCCGTGGGTCCCACCCAGCAGATTTTCTTTTCTTCACCCGCCGGCAGACCAATTTTTGCACCTGGCAAGAATGCTCCTCCACGTGTCCCAAGCCAGCAGCTCCTTTTTCTCTCCTTTTCTTCCCCATTTCCTCACCAGCACGCCACTCCCCCATTGCCACTTTCTCTCTCCTTTCTTTGCTCCACGCACAGCACACGTACAGCAGCCATGCTTCCTCAGTTCTTCAAGCTTTCCCCAACCATACCTCCTTCTTCCTCCCTCAAAATCCCATTCCAAATCAAGAAACCAGGCCATGCATGTTATACTGTTAGAATCCCCACCTCCTAAGCATTCCAATCATCTGAGAAATGTTGGCATGCATGAGCTCCCCGGCGCCCTGCTCCCCGCCGCGCCTCCCCTGTTCTTGGCCAAGCTCAGGCGCGCCGCCGCCCTGGGCTCTGCTCCATGCGCCGCTCTGCTCCATGCGCCGCCCCTAGCTGCGCCGCCGGCCAGCGCCTCCCCCATCCACCTCCGGTCGCGCGCCACCCCAGCCCCACACCGCCGGGCCCTGCTCGCCTCGGCTGCCCCATGGCCCCAGGCGCCGCCGCCTCCCTGGGACTCGCCACCGCCCTGCCTCTGGACCTGCCGCGGCAGCAAGACGCCCCGGCTGGCTGCCACTGTCGCCGCCCCGCCAGATCCCAAGCCCAGCCTCTATCCTGGCCTTCCTCCTACAGCAACATTAGCTGCATTCGTTGGCGAACGCGTATGTGGCAACGGCAGCAGAAACAGAGTAGCTCGATGGTGCTGCTGCTAAGCCAGGTGCGTGCATGCAGATGCCTTGCTTCTACCCAGCTGTTGTTTGATCTCCGTCGACGACTGTAGTGGCCCTGAAATCAGTAGTTTATTTAACAGTTAAGCTGATTCTAAACCGGAAGCTAGTCGCAGATAACATCCATTGAGGTTAACTCTGTAAACACCTAATTTATTGTAATTGCTGTCTCATTTGCACGTAGACCCCACCAACCAGTGTTCACTAGAATAGAAGGTGTAAAATTTGTTAGTATGACATGCAGCCCACTAGTCGGTGGGTTAGTTTAGTGATTAAGCAAAGTCATGAGCTCAGTTAAATAAAATGCTGGGTCAGTAAATAACCAGTAGCACGTGTACAGCCCTGAGCTAATCCACTAGAATTTGTCTGAATGATTTAAGTCCATGACAAATAGGTTCCAGATGTTGGTAGGTTAATTGAAGAATTACTCACGAGTTAGTATTAGTGTTTTGTATCTCCTTGCATGGGTGGACCACTGATCATGTGCCTAAGCTAAGCCTGGTATAACCTGGTTGCAATGTTTGTGCACCACTGAATAATCTGTAATGCACAAATTAAAAATCTAGAAAACAGTTAGTCAAGTTCAGTTAGCTGCCAACCTTGTCATTGGTTTTATTAAGCTAAGAACTGAGTTCCAAGACCTCTAATCTCAATAACCAGAATTGTTAGCTGGCAGTAACTACAAAATTGAAATGTTGTAATATGTGGACCTGACGTGTATGTCCCCTTGTAAATGGCTAGTTAGGTGCTAATTAGAATAGGCAGATCCCTCTTTTCCTTTGCAATTCAGCTCTGAAACATTGTTTGAGTAAAGGTTTACCCAGCTAGCTGTACTGAACACTTGACTGATAATTGAAAGACTCAAGTATACCGTGATACATTCTTGAGCTTAAGCAAGGGAGAACTGAGCCCTAGTTGAGACCTCATCTGTCAGTAGAATTAGCCACCGTTTAAATATGCCATGGACCATATCAGTCCCTGCACGGGAGCTCCATGCCACTAAAGCGTCCAATAAACCTGCCGAGTGTTATTGACCTCTATCCCTGGAGCTCTTTTGTCAAAACTATCTAAAGTATAGTGTATAAGCTGAGCTCAGTTGTTTTCGGAATGTTTGCGCATTATCTTGAACTTTGGTTTAACCACATTCCCCTAACGAGCTATTAGTCACCTTATTGAGATAGTAAGGATAGCTAAGTATACTTTAGTAGTAGGCGACTGTAAAGAAATAATGAAGGAGAATATGGCACAGGCCACACTGAATATGCATTAATACCACTGATGATTGTGTTGTCCGAATAAGACTTAACTTACATGCAAGATAAGCTGTTTACCGTGTATGGCAGTTAGTACATAAGAACTCATCGGGATCATTAACTGGAATGAGGTTTAGGATATAACTACCCTCCCAACCTTTTTCACCGGTAGCTAACTCTCCTAACCGTCTCATTAAAGAAATTATGGAAGGGTGCGTATATGATTTAACTAGTATCTTAGCTGCTTATGGCCTCGGTAAAGGAAGATGGTCGATTAGGATACATCTGATATACATGAGTAGAGCTTTTGGTACCTCACAACTAAACTATTAGTCGTTAGTAAGATTTGGGCATCCCAGTTCAATGATGACTCTAGTACCTGTTGGTTGTACCCATATTTGTTGATCACCTTCAATTTGCTAAAAATTAGAAATAAACATTCTACCCAACAATATATTAATCATGACCATCTGAGTTCAGTAATGGTTAATGTCGATACCCAACCTGTTGCCCTCTACCGAGAAGAAGACAGGAAATGCTAAACTTGATTAAATTTGTAGAATCAACAATGCCATGGTTTTGCACAATACTGTAAAATACGTTTCAGAAATAATTAAATTACACCTTTAGGATTAGTAATATATATACTAGAGAATCTAGCTTAACAGCCAAACTAAAAATGCCTAGTGTCACACTTCGCCTAACGGCCAGAAAAACCATCGCGACCCCAGGTTCTCACCTACGACAACGAATCGATCAACTGAGCCCTAACCCTAATTATAGGTTTAAGGCTCCTATCCTTAGTTGCATATCATATCCCCTGCATGCATTCATATTCTAGGCTCACCCATGATTAAAACTATATCGCAACAAAAACCGAACCCAACATCCGGAATAAATGCAAACCTATTTATGTACTTGTATACCTTATTTTAAATCCACCGTAGTTGCATCCATATCGCTGGCATTCATGCATCTTCGTCCTTTTCGAATTAGTTCTTAGGGTTGCTTTTCCCCTTTTTAGAGGTCGCTTGCTTCTTACCGGTGTTTCAAGTATTCTGGAGTTCTCCCGCATGCTCCCCGCAAGATCAGGAACGACCCGAACAAGGCAAGCAGAGCTTGTTGCATTCTTATTACTGTTGTCGTATGTGTATTTGCTTGTACTTAATTGTGAGCTATACGTTATGTATCATGATTATCGTTCGTACGACTAGCATGCTAGGGTTTCACGATATGTTCTCGTTAGGAGTGTTGGATTTGGATTGGGACATGATGTGGTCAGTTATGGTTATAAATCAACCTCGTACCCTAACAACTTAAACTAATAAGGTGAGTTGTGAGTGCCGAGGGCGTGCACAAAGGGTACGGTTGATGTTAATAGCAGTCGAGACGGCGACCCAGGGATGTGTGAAGGTTTTTGTCGCCACATCAACCATACGCCAGAGTGTTATTGTCCCTGTAACACGTGAACGTTAGGCGGAGATCTTCCCTGCGGCATAGTTGGGGTAAGCCTCCCTGCTTTTGGGGGCTCGCTACCCCCAAATGATTATGCACCCAATATGGGCGCAGGTGGTCGTATCTTCCGGTAACGCTTCGAGAGATTAAATGCTAATGTGTTTTCCCATGGATTGATGGGATTTGAGAAATTTGAGTTATCTTGATGGCTGAAAACTTGGTAATTGGAATTGACTTTGAATTGGATTTTTCCTATTGGATTGTGATCGGGGGGGGGATGAATTCGATTATGAACTGGATAATGGATTTGGACTGTCTGATATGATCTCGGGGTGAAATAGTTGTGATAGGTTGTACCCTGAATTAATTTGTTACTTAGTCACTCTTTACTTCACCTTCTTAATGTTATATTCTTAATTTGTTTATTGTTACTCTGAGAAGCATTCATGTTTAATTGTGGTTGTACTAGTATGAGTAGGACATTTAATCAAGCACGGATAAGTCTTGCGAGTACATTCGTACTCACCCAGGTTATCCCTGGAGCTTGCAGGTGAGCCGGTGGTCGAAGATTACTTTGACGATGCTTAAACTTGGTTTCCTCGGTAGTGTTCGAACAATGGGATAGTTGGTGTTTTGTTCAGCGGTCACTGTGCCGCTGTGGGACTCACTTATTTTGCTTCCGTTGTTGTTAAGTTTCTCCGTACTCGGATATGTTTCCGGTGATAGCCGACTGATGTAATATGTTGTCCCATCGTGGACTGTTATTAAGTAATATCGTATTGTAGAGCTTTGTGATGATATCCGAGTTGTTAATCCAGGCTGCCCCTGCACAATGCGTGAATGATATGAAGTGTATGGGTATGCCGTGAAGAATCGAGGCCGTACCATTTTCTACTAAGTCGAGCAGGTGTTGGTTGAGTGACCCGCTGGCTGAGATGCAGTGCCGGCCAGGCAGGGTGTGGGCGTTCTACCGGGCTTTCGAGCGACCCACTAGCTTCCGAGCTAGGTTAGGGTGTGGGTAGAATCGCCGGGCTCCTCCGACCTTGCTTGTCGTGGTAGGATTCGGGAACGACTCTGACTCTTCACCGGATTACGGAATCGTATGTGGTTTTGGGAAGAGTGGTCGCTTCCGGCCGGCTCGCACGTGGCGGGTGTCGGATCGCTCTACCTTGGTGCGTACGGCGCAGGTACCGTGCCACCGGGTTGGCGAGTCCTTCGGTCCTTGGCGACCTCGCGTTCCCCTAACCATATGCTATTCCGGGTCCGTGACAGCTTGGTATCAGAGCCGAGCTGACCGTAGGAAACCAATTGTAGGTGGTCGTTAGATAGGAGCTTCCGCTGCGCTGCGCCACTCGGCCAGCAAAACTATTTAAAAAGTTAAACCCTATGTTTAAAAATTAATAAGTAGATTGCTCTTTATTCCTTAACCCCATCGCTCTTAGTCCTGAATTTCTTCTCTATTGCATTTGTTTTCGCTTGTGTGGCTAACCATATCCTCTCTAACCCTAAAATGGTATAGGATGGTGTACAACATTGTAACCGACCCGCACCAGCTGTACTTTCGGCCTATCGAAGTAATTGGATTCTATAGGACTGATGGATCATGACAAATTTCGGTGGATTATTAGAAAGTAGATGATCTTTGGTTAAAGAAAAATTGGAATGGATGGAATTGAGTAAGATTTCAGAAATAAAAATAGGAATCTGAATGTCTATGCAAGCCCTTGATGCTATGATCAGGAGATGGAAGATGGCATGATGCCTTGGCTAGTAGTCAAGATACTAAGGTTTGTTTAGGGAGATTAATTACAGTGATTATTGGTGGATGATGTTTTCGAGATCAGAGTCATGCTGAAAATAAAAATTTGAGAAAGGAGTAGATGATTAATAAGTTTAATTGGATTACAGGGCTATGTAAATCTTGGATTTTGATTGGATTATAGGGGATTGTTGGACTAATTCCTAGGTCAAAGGTCATAGTATTAGCAAATACCTTTTGGAAATTGGAGTAAGATCAGAGAAAGTATATGAATTTCGGTGGGTTAACCTAAATGAGTTGGATTAATAGGAGATGCAATGGAGTGTGAAGAATCAATTGATTTAGCAAAGTAATTAATTATTGCTAGTAGATAATTTCCTTGACATTGATTCTAAATGAAAAAGTGATGGACAGAAGTAGAGATTGATTACCAGACCAATTGATTATGATTATGACTTAGCATCAAAGACGAATGGATCTTTGGCGGTTCATGATATAAGCATTATCGGAGGATTTAATGTATTAATAGGTCTCTAGTGATAAGGACCTTAGGTTGCTGTTGGAAAGAATCAGGAGTAATAGATGAAGGGACTTACATAAATTGTTGGATCAGTGGAATATGATTAATAATGAAGATTTTGAGTACTAGTGGATGAGATGAAAATGAAGTCTATAGATGGAGGATTAATAGAAAATGATCATGGGCAAAGATAAATGTTGGATTACCCTTAAGATAATACTTATAGGTTAGGTAGATGATCTTTGGAATTCGATTTTCCTATAGGAAATTGCTAAGGTACTGATCTGTCTTTAGAAAGACGTCTTCGTGAAATAGTTGAATTCTACATGCTAAAAGATGTGAATCTGTACATGATAGATTATTCAGAATTGGTGCGTAAGCATTCGGTATCCTGGAATGCTGTCGTGCCCATGATAGAACATCAATATGGAGCCTGATCACCTCCCCGTTGATGGTACTACATGTGGTACGGGATTATTCCTTGGTCCCGACAACCCTGAACTATCATCTGTACAAAGTAGTACATCCGAACCATTTCTCATCTAACAAACCTTACTAGCAAGTAAACCCATCCTAAGATAATGAAGGTAATTACCATGATCTGTGACCAACCCCCCCCCCATTCATTATCTTTCTTCCAATCTGAAGTAATCATGACCTTTTACTCCGGAATCATATATCCACTCCCTCCTCAATGCTACACCTGAACCAAGATCGTTTGTTTATACCAGTTCCTTTCACTCAAACCAATAATCTTGAATTCTGAATTTGCAAGACCTGTAATCGTCGCAACACCTCTCAGTGGCTACTGCTCTTTCCACCTTCGTCTCTCCTCTTAATGGAGTGTAGAGCCTATTAAAGCTGAAACGCCGTAGAAGAAATCATTTCCAAGAAATGATAATCTGATCTGGTTTTCTCCTTCCAGAACTAGTGTATAGGTCGATAAGTGATTTTGCTTTCTCCCTATCGATAGCTTGGTATCTCATCAAACTCTCGCTGCAAGTTGCACACCTTTTCTTCTCTTCTTTACCGTAGGAATCTCGGGACGAGATTCTTTTAAGGGGGGTAGGCTTTGTAGTGACCCTAAACCTTAAAGCACGAGATCAGTAAAGATCGCCGTGACTAATTCGGAGTTCTTCTTTTACATGCATGCATATAGACAGTTCCCATGATGACTTGGATTAAAAACTCAAATATGTACCGATTAACAATTTAAAATATGACTGTAATACCCAGAATCGACAATTAGGGTTTCCCTCGCATTCATGCATACATATCATCATATTCATGCATGTAAACGCCCACATACACCCCTTATTTAAACTAAAATACAATAATGTACAACTTTATAGAATATGTACATAACTCCTCCTCGGTGGGAGTTGTTGCAAACACCAATCAACCTATTTTAAGTGTCATAGGGTCCCTCTACTAATCTCCCCTTTTCTCCCCAAGACTTGCCCCAAAAGCCACATGAAATAACACTTCAACCGAAAACGTCTGAATGCAAACCCTAAACCGTCGAAAATTAGGGTTAAGCAATTGGGCGAGTTAAGGTACATAAAATTCTGTCGAAACTTGGGAATAGCCAAACGTATAAACATTTTAGCTTCATGCAAAATTTTAACAGCTTTGGGGAGCTTAAAACCTAATTGGAGTTCAACGTCGAGTTAGGTCAAACCCAACGATTGAACCAAGGACCCCTTCAAACAAACCCCAAATCAATTCAAACCTTTCCAGTAGGTCCCATAAATCATTTTGAAGCCCCTGCCAAAATTTTATAATTTTTGGAGTAGTTCTGATACATAGAATATCGCACACACAAACCCCGAATCAAACCCTAATTCAAATTTGGAATTCAAATCCAAGCCAATCAGTGCCCAAAACCCTCCAAACTTCTACAGTAGGCTCCCCATAATGTTTTCAACCTTCTGTAAAAATTTCAGGAATTTTGGAGCAACTATCGCACATAAAATGACGCAAATACCTCTCTGTTACTATTTAAAAAGAAAAAGAATTCCTTAAACAAAAGGGGCCAGGCCGTGGCCTACTGGGCCGCACCCGACCGGCCCATCTTCTTCCGTCGGCGCCCCTCTCTCTCTCTCCTCTCTCCCCACCATCCGGGCCCCACCTGTCGGGGCTCATCCCCCACGTCGCCGTCCCCGGCTGGCCAGGATGGGCGGCGCCCCCGCCCCGGTATTCCGACCAGCCGGCCGCCCTATTTAAGGGAGGGCGCGTTCGGACCGGCTCCCCTCTGCTCTCCCGCTGCCCACAAGCCCTAGCTACTCCCCGTTGCTTCCCCTCTCCAGATCCGGCGCCACCACCTTCTTCCCGACCTCCGGCTGCTGCCTCCGACGAGCTCCCGAGGCAGCCTCGGTCCTCCGCCGCCTCCCCCATTCTCCTCCGAGCACCCCGTCGCCCTTCTCATCTCCCTCCGTTTCCCTTTTTCCAGGTGCCGGCCCGAGGACCTCCGCCACCGAAGCCCGGTCATCGCCGCCGTCCGCCGCGCCGCGAGCTCCACCCCGTCGCTCCCCGTCACCCCTGCACCGCGCTTCGGGTTCCCGGTGAGCCTTCGGTGCCTCGGCCACCTCTCCCCAGCCAGGCCGCGCTCTGTAGCCCCATCCCGACGAGCTCCGGCGAGGTCGCCGCCCTGGAGCTGCCTTCCGGTCGGAGCAGAGAGTGGAGGGGAGAGCGAGAGCGCGGGCCACGTGGCCCCTTTTTAGTTGGCCACGTGTGCACCGTCGGGTCCCGCATGTCAGTAGCGTTAGTCAGGTCTAGGGGTAGGATTTTGGGTAGATCCTCGGGTGCACGTAGGAGTTTGAGTTGGGTCGGGGTAGGTTTTGGGGTGGAGTTAGCAGTTAGGGTTAGCTAACAGTTAGGGTTAGGGTTAGAATTCAAAATCCGACAAACTTCAAACGGCCATATCTTTCAAACCGTAACTCCGATTTTGGTAAAATTTATATATTTGGAAACCGCACGAAATTCTCTACAATCTGGTCAGAACCAAACTTTATTTTGAGTGCATGTGTTGTAGGTCATTTAGGGGTTCGTTACTTCGCCTTATGTCGCAATCGACAAAACCCTAACTTGACGCTCGTAGCTCTAAGTTGCGTGATTTCCAATTGCGTTAGATCCGTGTCCCAGCCTACTTTCGAAATGCATATCCTTGGAGTATAGTCGCCAACAAAAGAAACTACCACCTTACCCCTCACTTAGGACTAAAACAATTTTGATGCACGCACACGTTAGGTCCGCATCATAACTCTAACCCATCCCCGCATGAACCAGAACACACCCCTTGGGTAGAACCAGTACCTAGATTCAACATGTATCACTCCATACCACACCGTTAGTTCTTTCGTTGCCGTCCGGTACAAACTCTACTATATCTCATATCACAGGATCTTCTTCGACAAACCCCTAAGATAACGATCGAAACTCTAACTGCACAATTCTAATTATCTCGAACACATAGCTTGGTTACCTTTCACTAAACCAACCAAATTGACTTGCATATGGTATTAGGGTTTTCCAACGGTCTTCGAATTAGCGTAACTCTTACACAGTAGCTCCGTTTCCGATAAATGTTATATATTTGGAAACCTAGTGAGATTATCTACGAACTTGATTAAAACATGATGTCCAAAGTCCCAACTTAAACCTAAACCTAAATTCGGAGTGAGCTTATTTCATCATGCGTGCGTATAGGTCTATGACCTCATGTTACTAATGACAATTAGGAAGTTCATTCCGCAACAGATCCTAAACACTTCTAAGTCAACTTGCACTGGACATGCATGCATGCTAGAATAACCAGAAGTGAGTTAAACCTAAACCACGAATTATGTTAGCCGCTCTAGGGTTATGCACATCCGCAACTCACCTTTAATCAATGCATCTAGCCCTACTCATTCATCATGCATACATGCTGGATCTTACTGTTCTTTTACTGTTTGTTTTCCGGCACCGCTTGTTGCTCATATCAGAGCCCGAAGAAGGAGACCACCCGGCTCACGACCTCACGCAAGATCAGGAACCCTACAACCAAGGCAAGCAGAGCTTGTTGCATCTTTGCATCGTTACTTATATACTTTACTTAATTACCTGTTGATGTGTGAATCGTTGAATGGAATGTGTGGTTCAGTTCGGTGGAACTAGCATGTTAGGGTGTACTGCCAGTTGTGTCTAGTGATGGCTGGAAATTGATTCGGTCCTTCTAACAACTTGAATCTATTTAAGTGAGGTGTGAGAGCCGAGGGTGTGCTCGACGGATACGGTTGGTAGGTTCTACCATCCTGAGGTGATTCCGCTCGACGGATACCGTTGGTTCCGCCATCCTGAGGTGATTCCGTTCGACGGATACGGTTGGTAGGGTCTACCATCCTGAGGTGATTCCGGTCGTAGCATTTCCCTTATCAACGCGTGGACGTTAGCGGAAATCTCTGCCATGGACGTTACGCATGGTGAGCCTCGGTCACTTGGAGATTAGCTACCTCCGAGTGAAGAGCACTGGGTATTTCCATGGAGATGTATTTGCCGGTAACGATCCGAGAGATTATGTGAATGTGTGTCAATGTGGTGATGTGTGATATCCCAAGTGAGTGGGAAAAGGCAAGTGAGTGCCTGCTTATGTTTTAAGGTGTATAGTTGGCAAGTGAGTGCCTCTATACCCAGGAACTAAGGTGTATATATACGGCAAGTGAGTGCCACCATGTCCCTTCGTGGACCCGTGTGAATTCTGATCTGTGGGTTGTTTCCCATGTTGATTTTGTTCTGGCAATTGAATGCTTGGATGTTGTACCTTTCAGCTGAGATTATGCCATGTTTAATTACCGTTTTACTAGTATGTGTAGGACATCTAATCAAGCACGAATAAGTCTTGCGAGTACTTCGTACTCACCTAGGATATTCCTAGATCATTGCAGGTGAGCCGGTGGTCAAGGAATACTTCAATACTGCCTAGTTTCCGGTTTCCTCGGTAGTGTTCGACTCATGGGATAGATGTGGATTTTGGTCAGCGGTCACTGTGCCGCTGTGGGTCTCATTTATTTTGCTTCCGCTGTTGTTAACTTCTCCGTACTCGGATATGTTTTCGAATATAACCAACTGATGTATTATGTCGTCCCATCGTGGACTGTTATTAGTAATATCGTATGGTAGAGCCTTGTGATGATATCCGAGTTGTTAATTCAGGCTGCCCCTGCACAATGTGTGAATGATATGAAGTGTATGGGTATGTCGTGAAGGGTCGAGGCCGTACCATTTTCTACTAAGTCGAGCAGGTGTTGGTTGAGTGACCCGCTGGCTGAGATGCTATGCCGGCCAGGCAGGGTGTGGGCGTTCTACCGGGCTTTCGAGCGACCCACTAGCTTCCGAGCTAGGCTAGGGTGTGGGTAGAACTGCCGGGCTCCTCCGACCTTGCTTGTCGTGGTAGGATTTGGGAACGACTCTGAGTCTTCACCGGATTACGGAATCGTATGTGGTTTTGGGAATATTGGTCGCTTCCGGCCGGCTCGCACGTGCGGGTGTCGGATCGCTCTACCTTGGTGCGTACGGCGCAGGTACCGTGCCACCGGGCGGACGAGTCCTTCGGTCCTTGGCGACTTCGCGTTCCCCTAATCATATGCAATTCCGGGTCCGTGACAGCTTGGTATCAGAGCCGAGCTGACCGTAGGAAGCCAATTGCAGGTGGTCGTTAGTTAGGAGCTTCCGCTGCGCCTCACCGATAGGCCAGCAAAACTATTTAAAAAGTAAACCCTATGTTTAAAATTGATAAGTAGATTGCTTTTTATTCCTTACCCTCCTCGCTCTTAGTTCTGATCTTCTTCTCTATTGCATTTGTTTTTCCTTGTGTGGCTGACCCTGACTTATCCTTATCATGTTAGATGGAATTTCTTCAGCTGGTGCATGCTACCCATGCCTTGGATGTCGACGGGTTTCCGGAGGTGTTGTTGTACATGCTTCGGGAACTCGGATTCCCCTATCTTCCGGAGTACCTGGTGCATAGAGCCGACCTAGGGTTTGGCATGTACGAGTATCAGGCGCGTGTGTTCATTCACTCGCGTGCGCAGGACCCTCCCCACCAGCCATGCTTCTTCAATGGCTATGGAGCAGAACTGGAGTCCGCGGTCCAAGACGCAGCTTATTCAGCTATGTGCCATCTTCGGCATGAGCTTCCGGGTCTCGTTGGAGGCCCCTCCACCTACTTTCCGTCGCGAACTCCCATGGAGGACGTGGCGCCATCCGAAGACTTCACCCAGGAGAGCAACGTGGTACTAGCCCATTTGGGTCGCCTCGTCCGATCCTTGGACATGGCATACCGTGCCCGTGGATTCGAGATGAGGCGGTATCGCTATCGCCTCATCACCTCTCTTGAGCTTGCACATCAACAACGGAGAGACTTCGCTGCACCCCCTCACTTCTGGACCGGAGAGGGCATCTACTCGGTCTATGGAAGAGGTCCATGGGTGTACCACTATCCGTCGGTGGGCGGAATGGAGATTGGTTTCCCACCCGATTCGTTGCGTCCACAAATGGCGGTGGGCAGCGTTCGTCGTATTCCCTCTGTGATCCCTCAGTTTGGACACAGCATTCCTTTGTTCCACTCCATGGTTCCTCTCCCCACTGAGTTGGAAGCTTATGAGATCAGTCGTCGTAATGAGGGAGCTCCATATAGTCCTTAGTGTGATTTGTATTTTGGAATGTAAGATGAACTCATAATGTTAGGTCTTAGGGCATCTTTTGGAGAGTGGTAATTGGGTATCCATGGCTGCAATTTTGGAACATTACCCCCGTTTACTTCACTAAAAGAGTGATCTAAACCGCAGCCTTTGTATGAAACTCCGTTGACCGTATTAATGCACTCGTGTGTTAGCATCAACGTTCCTTGCAATTGTTTTGTGCCTCATTTTCTCGTGAAAGTGCGTATGAAATGATGTGCCGCATGTTGGACCACCTTGTTATACCCTGGTGGAAATATCCTTGATCTTCCAAGTGTCCAACTTCTTTATCTCATCCGGTACCTTTTTACTTCAGCAGCATGGCATCTGGAACCCGTGGAGCCGCTCGCGGGCGCCGCGAGCGCGAAGGAGAAGAAATGCCACCCCCTCCCCAACAGCCCAACATCGCCGAAATTTTGCTCACCCAAAACCGGATCTTAGAGCAGATAGTGCGTAATCAAGGCGCAGCAGGTGGTCAGGGCAGAGGCAGTCTGTCTGAATTTCAGAGAACTCAACCAGCTACTTTGATCGGACCGATGACCCTCTTGAAGCCGACAATTGGATCCGCACGATTGAAAGGAAACTTCAGCTGGCCCAGTGTGCTGAAGAGGACAAGGTCAACTTCGCCTCCCACTATCTAGAAGGAGCCGCCGCGGACTGGTGGGAGAACTTTTTGGCCCTGCAAGCCCCCGGCCATGTGATCACTTGGGCCGAGTTCCGAACCGGCTTCCGTGATTTCCACATCCCTGCCGGTATCATGGCATTGAAGAAGGAAGAGTTCCGAGACCTTCATCAAGGCAAGAAGCCCATCATGGAGTTTCTCGTGAGTTCAACCATTTGGCGCGATATGCACCTCGAGAAGTCTCCTCTGACGAGGACAAGGTGGAGAAGTTCATGGGGAAATTAAGTGAAGAAATGCAAGCTAAGTTAGCCACGGTTGATGTGCGAAACTTTCAGCACCTGGTGGATAAGGCCATCAACGTGGAGGCCAAAGAATTAGCCCTCGACAAGACTCGTAAGCGTGAAAGAGAAGCACTAAAGGCTGCTGCAAGCAGTTCGCAGAGGCCACGGGTGTGGCAGCCACAACCACCCCGTTCCACTGGACAGTATCCACCAAGGCCACAAGATTATGCTCCTCGCCCTCAGCAACAAGGACATCAGCCTCATCCCCAGAACGGACAGCCGCAACCCGTATTTGATCGGAGTAAGATCAGGTGCTATAACTGCGGAAATATGGGGCACTTTGCTGATCGCTGCACCTCGCCGCGCACAAATTTTGCCTTTGCTCCCAAGGGGCAACAAGGACAAGCTAGTGGAGGGCCTCAAGCTAAGGGATCAGCTCCCAACAAGCCTCAATCCACCCGCAGTAGCAGGGTGAACTACATCACCATCGAAGAAGCGATGGATGCATCGGAGGAAGTGTTGGGTACGTTCACTGTTAAGTTAACTCCTGCCACCGCTCTCTTTGATTCCGGAGCATCCCATCCCTTCCCATTAAGCAAGCTTGCACAGGATAAACTAGGTTCCATTACCCGCATTGCATTATTCCCGCTTTGTTGCAATCCTCGATCGGAGTGAGGAACCAAATTAGTATATGACGGTGTTAATACCAGGAGGGTAAGAACTTGCTTTTAACCCCTGTAATGGTACCTGAAGTAAGAAAACCCAAGTGCTATAATAGACCTGCAATGGTTGACCA
The DNA here is from genome assembly GCA_019208055.1 of Stipa capillata. NCBI lineage: Eukaryota > Viridiplantae > Streptophyta > Magnoliopsida > Poales > Poaceae > Stipa > Stipa capillata. Next base: position 87,055 of record JAGXJF010004508.1, read on the forward strand.
AGCTCCAGATTAAGGTAGACAGCACCTGAAGACTAGTATTCCTTATCGCCAGCTCCGGCAGAGAAATAACGAACGTGACTTAGCCCTCGTCAGGACACACCCCCTCTTCTCGCGTTCCTCCACCTCATGGATCTCCTATCCATGGGTAATCCGATCGTTAGTGGTCATCCCTAGAGGTGCGCATCCTCACCCGTCCCAAGTATGAGCCGGAGCGCGAAGATCCTTGAGTATGGTGCCCGATGGACTCTGTCATCTCCCAACCCCACCACCCAGTTAGTTACGAGGATATCACCTCCTTGTTTTTACTGAGAAAAATACAACAAAGATTCTAGAGAATCTAGCTTAACAGCCAAATTAAGAATAGTTGCATCATACTTCACCCTAAAACCCCGTGCGGAGAGTGGTATAGAAAAGCCGAAGGCAAGGAAGTTGAACGAACGATCAAATAGAGGAGAGAGATAAACAGCAGAAGACAAGGATGGATACGTATAATGCCACCAGTTCGTCGGTACAGTCGCAAGTTTCAAGGACCTAAGAGACTTAGCTCCCCCATTAAGAATCTGGCCGCCGAGTTCCTAAAAACAAAGGCAATCTTCAAGATAGAGCAACCACGAAAGAATCAAGCACCTGACACGTAGCCTCGGTGAAATATGACTATGCAACCTGGAAAGCTTTTCAGATGCCCCAATCCTACTTCCAATCCTTCTTCCCAAGTAATCATAAACAGATACTTCAATTGTTTCGAAGTCTCTACCCTCACTATTTTCATTAGCCTTTGCTGAAACAG
>JAGXJF010004509.1:0-81731 GCA_019208055.1 Stipa capillata
AAACATGGCACAGCTCATGGACCTGGCGGGCAAAGGCTGCCTGTGCGGAGGAAACCCTAGCTACATCAAGTAGCAACAGGGCAGGACAACCAATTCTCCCCTTTGGACCAGAGACGACTCAAGGAAAACAAAACGCAAGAAGAAGTCCTTCGGAGGGAGCAGGGAGAGAAAGAGCCAAAAGCCGAGGAGATAATGGCTGACCTCCCCGAGAAATATACCTGGCGACCACGCCCCAAGGACAAGCAGACCAACTCCTCTGACAAGCCATCCAAGCTCTGGTGCGACTTCCACTAGACCGATTCGCATGATCTCCGTCAGTGTCGCATCTTCAAAAAGTACCTCAAGGAGGAAAGAGAGAAGTTTCGAGAAGAAAACCAGCAGGTCACAAATAATAGTCAGGACACGACTTTCCGACGATGATGATTCCACCCCTGAGCCGTTCCAGGGGCATGTCGGAGTGATCGAGCATATATTCGGGGGGCTCGACTTCCTACGAGTCAAAAAGGCAATACAAAGCGGTTGCCCGAGAAGTTCTCACGAGTGTACCGTGAATCCCTCGAGCGATCAAGTGGTCGGAGGTGACGATCACATTCGACCAAGCAGATTGCCCCGAGAATTGTGCTCGACCAGGACGATATCCGATCGTCGTTGAACCACAATCACTAACTACCGAGTAGGCCACGTGCTAATAAACGGAGGAAGCTCCCTCAACATCCTATTTTGCCAACACCCTCAATGCCATGCAAGTGCCACGATCGTCGGTCCAGACGGTGACACAAGCATTCCACGGTATCGTCCCAGGCTCGTCGGCCACACCGATTGGGCAAGTCACGCTCCCGGTTACCTTTGGGACACGGAGAACTCCGAACAGAGAAAATTATGTTTGATGTAGTCGACTTCAAAATAGCATACAATGCCATCTTGGGGCGCCCAACTCTGGCCAGATTTATGGCAACAACACACTATGCTTACTAGTGTATAAAGATGCCTGGCCCAAAGGGCGTCCTCACGATAAAAAAGCTCCTCCAAGGAAGCACTACTCTGCGACAAGCGCAGCCTTGACCTCGCAGAAAAGCATCAAAGTAGGAAGCAGACTCCGACACTGTTGCGTGCACCCCTGCGTCCACAAGACCTCCACCGCGACTACGGGCGACAACATCGGATAACACCCCCTCCAAGCCGGAGAACAAGTCCCACGACTAGTTCGGGACCGGGGCAAAAAGGGCCTTCTCCTTAGCTCCACAGGAAGAAGTCGCCCGATCTAGGTCGCTCGAGTTAGCAGTGGAAAGATAGTCGAGTCCCCCCTAAGAGAGTTCCTAGTCCAAGTACCTTCGGTAAGATCGCATAGTCATCACCCCTCCAAACCGTCAGTTTGTCTCAAGTTGCGCCAGCTCCATCCTCAAGTCGCTAAGCTACGAACAAGCCGATGATAAGACGCTCCGGGCGCCGTCGCCCAACACGCGCACTCGACAAAGCTTCTACAGCAGGTCACGACAAAGAGCACAGGAGTCCCTGGAGCAACCAACGACAGCTCGGAAGGAGGGGATGATATTTTTTTAAGTTCTTCTAGCAATTTTTTCTTACAAAGCTTGTAAAAGATACTTTAGTCAATCCGCGACTTTTATGAATATCAAGTCTTGTAGTTAAAATTTTCTTTCAGACTACCTATCGAGAAACTTCTCGAATAAGACAGTCGGGGGCTGTATAAGTATGTGGCACTGAAAATTGGCTTATGCATAAGCGTAACCAACGACTCGACCAAAACGAAAAGGAAAGGGTTCCACATTGCAACCGTTAGGGACGCGAGGGAGACCCCTTAACGCGTCTGCAAGTGACAGGGGAAGCCACTGATCCCCCCACTGACCAGACCTAAGGCCTGGTTGACTAAGCTCCCCGGTTTCGTGGCAAAGTCCCCCGACCTCGAGTAAAGGAAGAAGAGAAGGTGCGAATATGACTAAGGCAACAGAACCCGCCTGCTTATCCACATCCTCGACTACTTTGAATAGAAGATAATCACGGATCGAGTGTGATGTGGTCAACAAGAGGGTTTTCGTCAACTTACTTACGTCCAGTACCCAGTAACGAGGGAACATGAGTTGTCGCTACGACCACGATAAGCTGTACGAAGACCCCTTATCGTGTTTACTAATGACGAGGAGCCACGAAGCCCTCCATTCGACTAAAACTAAGGCCTGGTCGATCACAGTTAGCAGTGAACAGCACAACTCGCAAATCCTAAGTCAGGGGAAGGGGACGACAAGTTGACTAACCTACGAAAACCCTCGTGTCCGACAAACATTCACAGAGCAGAAGATCATAAGTTTCAGAAAACAAAAAACACATATTAAGAGCACAAGTTACTAATCACAGTTTTGATACAAAGAGTTATTCAGGTAGACCGGGTGCTTGAAACCCGATCTGCAAAAGCATTGGCGGCACTCTGCACGGCAGCGACAAGCTTCTCTTCCTCATCCTTCGGCAAATCAGCGTCAAGGACCTCTAGAGATATCTCTAGGTGCTGGCGTTTGAGGAGGGCTAAGACAAAGGCCAGCGCGTCTCGCATCCCTTGCTTGAGCTCCTCATCGAGAAGCTTCTCGACAACGGGCTTTAGGTGAGAAACAGATGCCACTACGTCCACCAGCCGAATAGCCCCTGGAGGGCTGGGGAAAGATGGTGACCCCAACCTCCATGAGTGCTCTCTCGAGCGTGCGCAGAGCCTGGTCGAGGTCCTCCTCTAGCTTCCCGCATATGCTCGACTCCGGCTTAGAGAAGACTCCACCTTGGAAAGGCAGGCCTTCACTTCTCGGAGCTCGGCCGCGCCTCCACACGCCGCCGCTCGGAGTCTGCGAGCACTTCTCCAGTGCCTCCTTCTCTGCCCGCCACCTCCCGGATTCCTCAAGTCGCTTTTTAGCTCCTCGTTCCCCGCCTTGTGTGCCTCCGCTCAGTCTGCGCCCTTTGGAGCGGAGGAATCAAGGTGAGGATGCGCTGTCGAAACGCAAGGTTAGTATCGGATATATAAATATTCTTACTACTAACTCCTCGATTACCTACGCGTAGTGTAATATCGACGCCTCCGGGCGCCGACACCTCCAGCGGAGGGAGCTTAGCCCGTAAGACCAAGGGCGGGCACCGCGTCTTCGCCGGGGGCTGCTCCTCGGCAGTATGTCTTAGCACGCAGCCCGGTCGGGCGGATAGTCACCCTAGTCGGAAGAATGCAGCCCAAAGGTAAAAGAAAGGAGAAAGAGAGTTTCAAAAAAAAGTACCAGGAAGAAGACTCACCGGTGGCGCTTTCACCGGCGGTGAGGTTCCCGTCACCAGCACCTCCAAGTCCCGCTTCTCGGTGGGCACCAGCGGCAACTTTCCTTGCCCGCAGGAGGGCCTACGATCGGCACGACCTCCTCCACGCGAGCGTAGCAGAAGGCGCCGACTCCCTCCAGGCAGGGATCACTCGAACCCTTATCCCGACTACTATTTCTGCCATTCGTGAAAGTTAAAGGAAAAACCTAGTCGAGCATCGGTTCATCCTAGGTTGGGGCTTGGCAAAGGAGAAGGAACCGAGTAGGAGATCTGCTCGGGTAGATTCCGTCGTCGCCTTAGCCTCAGACGAGACTCCAGCACTCGGATCGAAGAGTTCGCACCGAGGACCTCGACCTCTTCCTCCTGACGGGGGCGCCAGCCGCTCAGGCCTCCGAGTCGGGACCCCTGCGGCCTACTCGCTGCAAAAGAACCCGCGTGGCATGAGAACACCACATGAACAAGCTAATGACCAGACAGAACGAAAACTATGGCTCACCGAAAGAATCTTCCTTTGTTCTTCGGGGTTAAGGTTGATGATCGACAAGGGTACATCGGTTCGCCCACCTGAGAAGATTGCTCAAATAGGTTGTTTAACCTATTTCGAGCTCCTTGGGGAGAGATCTAGACAACCAAGTAAAATTATAATGGGTGAGAATAGGTTTCCGACTAGAGCAACACTAAGGAGTTCAGATACTCACCGGATCAAAATCCCTAGTCTGGTCCTTGCCTTTGGACCACCCAGCAGGCTGGACCCTCGACCGAAGGGGGCTGATCCAGCACCAAGGAAGTCTCAGCACATCCCACGCCGACAAGCCTCTGTTAGCGAGATCGTGCCCTGAGGAGATTACTTGAATAGGTTGTTCAACCTATTCCGAAACTCCTCGGGGGAAAGATCTACACAACCAACAGAGATCCAACGAGTGAGAAGATAGGAGTTTTTTGGCTAAGAACGACCCGGAGAGGTTCAAATGCTCACCAGTGTCGAAGTCCCTTGTCTGGTCTTTGCCCTCCAGTGTCACTCTGGCAGGCGTGACCCTCGACCGGAGAGGGCTGATCCGGCGCTAAAGGAAATCCTCAGTGACATCCCACGCTGACAAGCCTCTGCCAGCAAGGTCAGCGATGTCGCCAACGAGGGCCTTTAACCACTTGGTTTCCTTCGGGGCCTCCGACCAGCTCTTGTTCGGAAGAGGCCCTAGGCCACGGTAATGGATCCCGGAGGAGGGTGGGGGGCTGGCAGTAGAACCATCTCGAGTGCCAGCCTGACCACGATGACTTCCAGGAGGAGATGTAGGCATCCTTCCTCCCCTCCCGAAGTCGGAATCCAACACCGCCAACAACACCTCCGCCGCTGACTTTCATCCGACGGAGGTTGTAGTAGTACCTCCAGAGCTCCAAGCTCGGCCTGATGCCAAGGTATGCCTCGCACAAGTGTGCACAAACCGCCAGCATCAGGACCGAGTTCGGGTTGAGGTGAATCAATTCGAGCCCGTAGAACTAGAGCAGTAGGAGAAAGAAATGAGAAGGTGGGAATTGGAATCCACACCTAAAGAAATCTGCGAAGACGATGGTCCAGGTCGTATCTGGACTTGGGACCGTCTCCTTCAAGGCCCCCAGTGAGGTACGAATACCTCCGGGAGGATGACCTCCTCCGCCATGAGCCGCTTAAGGGCGGCGGAGTCCATCACCGAGGGTTCGAACTCAGGGATGACTGAGATAGGTCCTCTCGAAGTATCCTCTGCGGACCTCTTGGTCTCAGGGGACTTTTTCACAGCGCTCTTCTTGCCCATTGTCGTGATGATGATCGACGACGGCGAGGCGGAGATATGAGAGCATGAGCGCAAGGAAGAAGATGAGAATGCTAGGAGACGGAGAGCAATGTGGGCAAAACCCCAATTCTCGGTCTCTTAAAAGATTCAATTTTCGCCTGTCCAGAGCATGGTTAACGGCACGATCTGTTCCATCGCATTAAATGCGGACAGTTACTTTTTCCCGCATATGAGATAGTGTGTGCGGGAAATGGGGGTTTGACAAACCCACGACCCCGATGAGCGCGTAATGTTTAGGCTAATGTCAGCCGAACAGTAGCACAGAAAAAGGAAAGATTCTTCATCACCACACGAAATTTTCGCCACAACGGTTCGGTTTCCCAGAAAAATACCAAGCGATCGTGTGTCCGTGATCAACGGATAAGATTAAATCAAAAATGATTCTCGGGTAAGCTAGCCCAGAAAAAGCCTTGGATTACTCAGAGGTTTACTCCGACCAGGATATCACGACTACCCAGTAGAGATAGTTCCTACTCGGGGATGTTGTCAAAGTACTCGACTTCGCCTAATCGGAGTTATTTCCTGACAAGGGCAGATTTGTTACAGAATAGTCATGTCCTCACTTCACGTACTAATGGGGGCTTGACGATAGATAGTACAATATCCCGTATATAAGGCGGTATTCGTATATGATTTCCTAGATTATCGGAGTTGTAAGTCCCAAGTCTCGATTAGGGTTTATTGCATCTCATGCATACATGGCATCCCCATCCACCCCACCTTTGTAAACTTTTGAAACAATGTATTAATATATTGTCGAATACGTAAATATTTCATCCTCGGTGGGAATAGTTGCAAACACCAATCAATGTAAGTGAAACTATAGAATAGGTGCATATCTCATCCTTGAAAACTCAATTTGTGGAAATTAACACCAATCAATTTATTTGAAGTATCGAACCTCGATAAAAGCCCTAATAAGGGGGTGGGTCCAGTGGGTCCCACCAGTGGATCCCCCTTCCAACCTTTTTCCAACTTTCCCAACATTCACCACCTAAAAGTATTCCAAAACCCCCATGAAATCATAACTTGAATTGGATTTCCGAGGACAAACCCTAAAGTCCGAGAAACTAGGGTTTAGTAGATGGATAAGCTAGGTTGGTTGGAAATGCCTCAAATTTTGGAAATAGGCATGAAATGGTGAATACTAGCCCCATACAAAGTTTGAGAATTTTTAAAGAACCCTACACCCTAGCTCTAGTTCAACTTGCCGAATTAGGTCAGAACCCCAATTTGAACTAGACCCCTATCCAAATCAACTCAAATTGAGTTCAAACTTCTACAGTAGGTGCCAAATAATATTAGAGTGCCCCTATAAAAATTTCAAGTCAATTGGACAAAGTTTTGTACATAAAATAATAACAGGGGTGATCAGGAGAAAAAGAAAAAGAAAAATATTAAAACCTAAACCTAACCGGCCGCCAGCCCGCTCAGTCGGCCCAACTGGCCGGCCCAGCTGATCCCCGCGCGCGCCCGCGCGCCCCCGCTCCCGCTGACAGCAGGGCCCCAGCTGTCAGCCTCCTTCCCTCACTGCCGCGCCTCGGACCCCACCTGTCAGGTGCGTTCGCCCACGTCGCCGGCGTCCAGTGGCGCAGGTGGGCGGTGCCCCCTTCCGACAGCGGCTGCCCGAGCACCACGCCGCCGTATAAAACCCCTCTCCCCGGCAGCCCCTTTTCTCCCCTCACCCCTTTTCCATTTCCAGCCAAACCCTAGAACCCTAACCCTCCTCCTCCGCCGTCTCTGTCTCGAGCTCCGGCGAGCAATTGCTCGGTCTCCGGTGAGTCCTCGGTCTATCCAGCAAGCCTCCAAGCACCCCCGAGCTACTCCTCATCTCCCACTCCCTTTTCTTCCTCAGGTCCGGGTCGGAATCGCCCTAGCTGCCGTCGTCTTCTTCAACTCCGGTCCTCCCTCCGGCGAGCTCTCCTCGACGCTCTGGTCCTCCTCCCCTTTCCTTTTCTTACCTCAGAGCACCTACTCCTCCTCCTTAACGCCCCCAGGTACTCCCCTTTGCAGATCCGCCCCTAGAGCAGCCTCCCCGCGGTAACCCGACGCCTCTCGCCGCCGGTCCTCGCCGCCAGCTCGCTCCAGCCCCCCTCCATCCTCGCCGAGCACAGATCCAAGCCCGGGGTGAGCCCCTTGTCCTTCCGCCCCTATTCCCCGAGTGAACCGAGCACCGGGGACAACTCCGGTGAACTTCCCGACGAGGTCGCCGCCGCGGCGCCACTGTTCCGGCCGGTCCCGAGAGAGAGGAGGATGGGAGAGAGGTGGTGGCCGCGTGGCAGAACCGGGTTGGCTGGCTGAGCCCAGTCAGCTGCTGACTGGGACTCGGCTGCCCGGTCACCCTTGCCACTCGGGGCCCGCATGTCAGTCAGTAGGGGTTAACGGGTAGCAGATCTAGGGTAGAATTGGTTCGGGTGCGCGTAAAAATTTCAGAACCGGTCGGGGTAGGGTTTGGGTACCCGTAGCAGTTAGGATTTGAATTGGTTAGGGCAGAATTTTGAATAAAATTGAAATGAGCATAACTTTTAAACCACTCGGCCAAATTTGGAAATTTTTATATATTTGGAAACCTCAGAAGATTCTCTACAAAATGGCTGAATCAAAATATGATTTTGAGTACATGCACATGCTGTTACTTAGGGTAGATGTTTTAGGGTTGTCGAGGGTCTGTTAACCCTAAACTCGCGACTATAGCTCCGATTGCGACGATGTTTGTAGTTCTGGAATCCTCATGAGATATATTACGATGTGGAACCCTTAGAATTCCAGTAACCTTACATGCACGATAGGTTTCACATAGTAGCCCTATTTGTCGCCGAACCTCGTGAAAACCCTAACTCAATAATGCATAACTTGTTAACCGTAACTCCGATTTAAATGATTCCCAGTGCATTAGCCAACTAGTTCAGAATGCTTCTAAGTTATAAAACTTCGAACTCATATCACTCCAACATGAATAGTCCCGTCTAAAACTCTAATTTGTATATGCACGAATCTTGCTATGCACATAGGTTAGAACAACCCTTCTAAACCTAACGTTAGAACATTGTTAAGTAACTCATTCATTACATCCATCTTCATGCATACATGCTGGATTCGTTGATTGCATGGTCGCTTACATTCGAAATCCAACTATCTTGCACTAGACTTCGAAGAAGGAGACCCGCAAGCTCACGACCTCACGCAGGATCAGGAGCAGTTCTACGAAGGCAAGCAGAGCTTGTTGCACCCCTTTTATTCCAGTATTGTCTTACTTATTTTATGATGATGCTCGTATCGTTATTACTGCACTCTGGTTAAGATTATGTCAACTAGCATGCTAGGAGGTGTATATGATATGTGTGTCTTTAATGGAAGTAATCGGATATAAAGTACACTTGAACCCTTTAAAGTAAGATGTGAGAGCCGAAGGGAAAGTGTACGATGGATAAAGTTGGTATCATTGGAGGGGCCTGTTGCGACGAGGTGTTAAGGTGGTTGTCGCGATACCAACCTGAGGTGATTCTATCGGTACAACTCCCCTTGCTACACGTGGGCGTTGGCGACAGCGATGCTGGGGTATGGTCGAGGTAAGACTAAGACCCTTGGAGCCTTGCAACCTCCAAGGGATAAGGCACTCGCTATACTCAGGGTGATCGTCTGCCGGTAACGACCCGAGAGATGAAATTGAGGTGTGGTGGTGATGGTACCCTATCAATGTGGGGATCTGGATATATTGTGGTCATCGTGCCACTGTGGTCATCGTGCCACTGAGTTATATTGTGGTCATCGTGCCACTGTGGTCATCGTGCCACTGAGTTATATTGTGGTCATCGCGCCACTGTGGTCATCGTGCCGCTGAGTTGGGAACCACATGTGACTAGGAGTTACCATCACACCCCCTAAGTAGAGATATCTGGAAGATTGGATTGTAGGTGACATCTATGTTCTACTTGGTGGATGAATGAATTGGTTTGACCTTGTTGCTTATGTTGATATGCATCATGTTTAATAATGTTATCCTAGTATGAGTAGGACATCTAATCAAGCACGAATAAGTCTTGCGAGTACTTTGTACTCACCTAGGGCTTTCCTAGATCATTGCAGGTGAGCCAGGGGTCGAGGAATTCTTCGACGATGTTTAGTGCATTTGGCTTTATCCTTGGTTGGTGATCGGTTCGGGGAACCTCTTTTGTTGAACTACTAGTCAGCAGTTCTTAGGCTGCTGTGGGACCCTCTTTAATTCGTTTCCGCTGTTGTTTGACTCCGTACTCGGATATGTCTTAAATACTGTAACCTTATCGTCCGTGGTGGACGACTAGTATGTTATCGTATCGTAGTGTTTTGTTGTGATGCTCAAGTTGTTTATAACAGACTGCCCATATACATTGCGTGTATGATATGAAGTATATGGGTTAGTCGTGAAGGACTACGGCCGTTCCTTGTGTTACTTTGTTGAGCGAGATCTCGGTTGAGTGACCCGCTGGCTGAGATGCTGTGCCGGCCAGGCAGGGTGTGGGTGGTTTCTACCGGGCTTTTGAGCGACCCACTAGCTTCGAGCTAGGGTTAGGGTGTGGGTAGAACTGCCGGGCTCCTCCGACTCTACTCTGCACGGTAGCGTTCGTGAACGACTCTAGACCTTCACACGACTCGTGGAATTGAATGTGGCTCTGGGAAGCCCAGTCGCTTCCGGCCGGCTCGACCCAAGGTGGGGTCGGGTGTCGGATCCCTCCACTGTGGTGCGTACGGCGCAGGTACCGTGCCACCCAGTCGACGGATGCCTTCGGTCCTTGGCGACTGTTCGTTCCTCTAGTCATATTCTATTCCGGGGCCGTGACAGCTTGGTATCAGAGCCGAACTGACCGTAGGAAGCCAATTGCAGGTGGTCGTTAGTTAGGGCTCCCGCTGCGCCACTTGGCCAGAAAATTATTTAAAAAGTTAAACCCTATGTTTAAAGTCAATAAGTAGCTTGCTTTTTATTCCGTATCCCCTCATTCTTAGTTCCAAGACTCTCTTCTATTGCATTTGTTTTCATTGTGTGGCTAACCCTGTCCTCTCTAACCCCTTTTATTTGTATAGGATGGTGTATAACGTTGTGACCGACCCGCAACAGCTTGGAGGATGGGCTGCCTTGTTGTGGAGGATGTTGGAATATCTTGGAGTGCCCCCGGAAGAACTCCCTGCCTTCCATGCCAAGACTTATAAGGTTCATGGAAAGACTCACTTTTGGATGGCATGGGTCGCAGTGAAGGTCTCGGACTTGGATCAGACCTTTACATCATCTAGACCCAGTGATGAAGATGCCCGATTGGAAGCCTCAAGAAAAGCAGTTCTCCACCTACGGCATCACTTCGACGAGATCTTTCTATTTTCTCCCTTCCGTCTCATTCCCCAGATTACTGATGGAGGTGCCAGCATTAGGGTACCAGTGCCAAGTGACGACGAAGAAGATGATGAGACTGAGTTGGAGACGATCCAGCACATTGTTGATGCGGAAGTAATGCACCACAGGCTGTATCAGGATTATGGAAAGGCTACTCAAGAAGTGGAACGATTGACAAAAGTTAACCGCAAGCTTCGCATGGAGTTGCGCCGGAGATACCATGTGGCGAATGAGGATGAGTCTTGCGGCGAGAGCCCTTATGTCCCGGTGGAGGAGCCAACCCCGACTCCACCTTGTAAGACCAACCAACCTGAGAGTTCTGGAGCGAAGCCGCGCAAAAGGATGACAGCCCGACAGTACCTTCGGCTTTTCACCCCAAGATCCTCAGAAGCAAATGCCTCGACGCCAGCCACCTCAGTTCCCACTGACGAAGCTGCACTGTCCGAAGAAGAAGAAGAAGACCCGGAAGAGCGGGTGTGGTACACCACTAGCAACCCACCATCTGGTGAGGAGTGAGATGATGCTTGGAGAATAGCAATGGAGGCTTACGAGACCTATTGGTGTGATGAAAAAGCACTAGGAAACCCTTAGAAGTGCTGTTTGGATTTAGTATCGAGTCAATGGTCTCATTTTGTAATGTAAGCCGGACCGAACCCTAGGTTTAAGAATTCTTTTGGAGGCATGTAATTGGGTATTATGGGCTGTAATTTTGGCATTTGGAAACGTTTAGTTCACCGTAAGGTGATCTAAACCGCAGCCTTAACTTATGGACTGGGTGAACGTATTATGGCAATCCAATATCGTTCTTATCGTTGTTCTACTATTCATCTCCTCGTGAAAGTGTAGGGAACAATGCTATATGTTCATAAATACCCCGCTGAATCAGTGTGAGACATTTGTTTCCGCCTCTCTAACTTTGATCCGCTCTTGCTGTTGTCCTTGACTGCAACAGAATGGCGTCTGGAACTCGTGGTGCCGCACGTGGACGCCGTGGGCGTGAGGAGGAACCAGTACCACCTCCTCCCCAACGGCCAGCCGCACCTGAAGACCGTGAGCGTGAAGGGGAACCAGTGCCACCTCCTCCTCAGCAGCCCAGCATTGCGGACCTGCTGATCACTCAGAACAGAATCTTGGAGCAACTCGCGCGCAATCAAGGCGCAGCGGATGGTCCGGTTCGCGGTAGCCTGGGAGACTTTCAACGGACCCAACCACCGACCTTTGATCAGACTGATGATCCATTAGAAGCGGATAATTGGATCAAGACAATGGAGAGAAAGCTACAGTTGGCCCATTGCCCCGAGGCCGACAAGGTCAGCTATGCCTCCCACTACCTTGAGGGAGCCGCCGCCGATTGGTGGGAGAATTTCCTCGCTATGCAAGCGGTAGGACACGTGGTCACATGGGCCGAATTCCAGACCGGATTCCGTGAGTTCCATGTCCCCGAAGAGATAATGGCACTGAAAAAGGAAGAATTCCGAAACCTCCGCCAAGGCAAGAGGCCCGTTACCCAATTCCTCCGAGAGTTCAACCATCTAGCGCGCTATGCCTCGGATGAAGTATCCACAGATGGGAAAAAGGTAGAAAAGTTCATGGGAAAGTTGAACGATGAGATGCAGGCCAAGTTGGCCACTGTCGACATGCGTAACTTTCAGTACCTTGTCGGCAAGGCCATTAAGGTGGAAGCCAAGGAAGGTATCCTTGAGAAGAACCGCAAACGTGACCGAGAAGCTCTGAAGACCGCGGCCAGCAGTTCCCAACGACCCCGGGTGTGGCAGCAGCAGCCAACCCGCCCAGCAGTGCAGTACGCCCCAAGGCCTCAGGGGTATGCTCCACGCCCACAACCGCAAGCATACCAGCCCCAGTCCCTGGGAGGATCGTCACGGCCACCGCTGGACCTAAACAAGGTGCGCTGCTTTAACTGCGGGGCAATGGGACACTTCGCCAACAACTGCCACCAACCTCGCACCGGGCATTCTTTTGCCCCAAAGGTGCAGCAAGGACAACCAGGTGGTAGCCAACCCGCTAGAGGTCAAGCTCCTCGTAAACCCCAAGTCCCCGGCCGTGGCAGAGTGAATCATATCACTGCAGATGAAGCGCAGGAGGCGCCAGAGGTGGTTTTGGGTACGCTCCCTGTCAACTCAGCTCCTGCCGTCGTTCTCTTCGATTCGGGAGCATCGCATTCATTCATATCCAGCAAATTCGTGCATGAGAACCATGTTCCTTCATCCGCATTGCATCCACCCCTCCTTATTGCAACGCCTGGATCGGAATTAAGAGCCGAGGCAGTCTGTGAGGGCGTTAAGATAGAAATTGGTGGGGAACCCTTCCTAGCCAATACAGTGGTCCTTGCATCGAAGGGATTAGATATTATATTGGGCATGAATTGGTTAGTTCAGCACAAGGCAAGGATAGATTGTGCCAAAAGGTCGGTCTCCCTGACCGCTGTTTCCGGCAAGGAAGTGGAGTTTGTGTCGCCATCTCCCTCAGGACATCTCTTCGCCATGAGTAGCACCCCCGGCCAGGAAATAGAGCTTGTACCTGTTGTGTGCGAGTACCCGGACGTATTTCCGGAGGAATTGCCGGGTATGCCCCCGGATCGTGCCGTGGAGTTCGTCATTGACCTCCCGCCTGGAACAGCTCCTGTTTCGAGGCGACCATATAGGATATCCCCAAAGGAGTTATTGGAAATGAAGAAGCAGCTCCAGGAGCTGGAAAGCAAAGGTTTTATCAGACCCAGTTCGTCACCGTGGGGTTGTCCAGCCATGTTTGTGAAGAAGAAGGATGACAGCCTCCGAATGGTAGTCGACTATCGCCCACTGAATGAACTTACAGTGAAGAACAAGTACCCACTTCCCCGGATTGATGATCTTTTTGATCAGTTGACCGGTGCTTGTGTCTTCTCCAAGATCGACCTCAGGCTAGGCTATCACCAAATCAAGATAAGGTCCGAAGACATACCGAAGACTGCATTCACCACTCGTTATGGGTCGTATGAGTATACGGTCATGTCATTTGGATTGACCAATGCCCCCTCCACGTTCATGCAACTCATGAACTCCGTCTTCATGGAATACCTGGACCGATTTGTTGTCGTGTTCATCGATGATATTCTCATCTACTCCAAGACTGAGTCCGAGCACGAAGACCACTTGAGAATGGTACTCGGCAAGCTCCGTGAGCATCGCCTGTATGCCAAATTCTCGAAGTGCGAGTTTTGGAAGTATGAAGTCGAATTCTTGGGTCATGTCCTGTCAGCCACCGGTGTTGCAGTGGAACCTAGTAAAGTTCAAGCCGTCCAAGAATGGAAGCAACCTAAGTCGGTTACCCAGATCCGGAGTTTTCTGGGTTTGGCAGGATATTACCGCCGGTTCATCGAAGGCTTCTCTTCCATAGCCAAGCCGATGACTGAACTGTTGAAAAAGGACGCCAAGTTTGTATGGACTGACAAGTGTGAAGCAAGCTTCCAAGAGCTCAAGAAAAGATTGACATCCGCCCCAGTGCTGATCCTTCCGGACGTTGACAAGGATTTTGAAGTATATTGTGATGCGTCCCGGAATGGGCTAGGTTGTGTCCTCATGCAAGAGGGCCGTGTCGTAGCTTATGCGTCACGCCAATTGCGTCCCCACGAGGCCAACTACCCCACTCATGACCTGGAATTAGCCGCCGTGGTTCACGCTCTCAAAGTATGGCGACATTACCTCATCGGTAATCGTTGCGAAATTTACTCGGATCACAAGAGCTTGAAATATCTTTTCACCCAGCCGGATTTGAACCTTCGTCAGAGGAGATGGTTGGAACTCATTAAGGACTATGACCTAGGTTTGAACTATACACCTGGCAAAGCTAACGTTGTTGCTGATGCCCTCAGTCGGAAGGCTTATTGCAATACTACCATGATCCGGGAACAGCAACCACCACTCCATTTGGAATTTCAGCGGCTCAACCTGGAGATGGTTGAGCAGGGTTCTCTTGCCGCAATAGAGGTAAGGCCGACCCTAGAGGATCAGATCAAGGCTGCCCAGGCTCAGAACGCAGGCATCCAGAAAATCAAAGAGAAGGTGAAAAGTGGAACCACAACCTGTTTCAGCGAAGATAAGGATGGAGTACTCTGGTTTGGAAAGAGGCTGGTAGTACCCAAGAATCAGCAGCTGAAAGACCTAATTCTCCATGAGGCTCACAATTCCCCGTTGACCATTCATCCCGGGAGCACAAAGATGTACCAAGATCTCCGCCAACGATTTTGGTGGACAAGGATGAAACGGGAGATCGCTCGTTATGTAGCTGAGTGCGATATATGTCGACGAGTGAAGGCTGAGCACCAAAGACCAGCAGGCCTGCTCCAACCAATCCCAGTCCCTGAGTGGAAATGGGAAGAAATCGGAATGGACTTTGTGGTAGGTCTGCCGAGATCCCCTAAAGGTAACGATGCAGTATGGGTGATTGTGGATCGCCTCTCCAAAGTTGCTCACTTCATCCCTGTCAAGACAACGCATAAAGTGAGTCAATTAGCAAGATTGTACATCGCTCGGATTGTTTGCCTCCACGGTGTCCCCAAGCGAATCATTTCGGATCGAGGCACTCAATTTACTAGCCGATTCTGGAAGAGTCTGCAAGAAGCTATGGGAACCTCCTTGTCTTTCAGCACTGCTTTCCATCCTCAGACCGGAGGTCAGGTTGAGAGAACCAACCAGATTCTTGAAGATATGCTAAGGTCATGTGCACTAGCCTTAGGTTCCAACTGGGAGGATTGTCTACCCTATGCCGAGTTCGCATACAACAACAGTTATCAAGCCAGCCTTGGTATGGCACCTTTCGAGGTACTCTATGGAAGAAAGTGTAGAACTCCGTTAAATTGGTCCGAGACAGGGGAAAGACAGTTCTTCGGGCCTAACCCAATCGAAGAAGCCGAAGACATGGTCCAGCTCATCCGAGAACGTCTTCGCGAAGCCCAGTGCAGACAAAAGAGTTATGCAGACCCTCATCGTCGCGAAGTTACATTCCAAGTCGGAGACAGTGTATACCTGAAGGTCACACCGTTCAGAGGTGTTCGCCGCTTCGCGATGAAAGGCAAACTCGCTCCCCGATACATCGGACCCTATCGGATCTTGGCCAAAAGAGGAACCGTGGCGTACCAGCTGGAACTACCTGACTACCTATCTCGGATGCACGACGTCTTCCATGTCTCCCAGCTGAAGGCTTGTCATCGAGTCCCCGAGAGGAAGATCAATCCTGAAATCGAAGCATTACATGAAGATCTTTCTTATCGGGAGCATCCCGTGTGCATCCTCGATGAGACAGAGCGCAAGACTCGACGCCGTACCATCAAGTTTTTCAAGGTTCAGTGGAGCAATCACACCGAAGATGAAGCTACATGGGAACGAGAAGATTGGCTCAGGAAGGAGTTTCCAACATTGTTTGTCGAACGTTAGAGATCTCGGGTCGAGATCTTTTTAAGGGGGGTAGGTTTTGTAAGTCCCAAGTCTCGATTAGGGTTTATTGCATCTCATGCATACATGGCATCCCCATCCACCCCACCTTTGTAAACTTTTGAAACAATGTATTAATATATTGTCGAATACGTAAATATTTCATCCTCGGTGGGAATAGTTGCAAACACCAATCAATGTAAGTGAAACTATAGAATAGGTGCATATCTCATCCTTGAAAACTCAATTTGTGGAAATTAACACCAATCAATTTATTTGAAGTATCGAACCTCGATAAAAGCCCTAATAAGGGGGTGGGTCCAGTGGGTCCCACCAGTGGATCCCCCTTCCAACCTTTTTCCAACTTTCCCAACATTCACCACCTAAAAGTATTCCAAAACCCCCATGAAATCATAACTTGAATTGGATTTCCGAGGACAAACCCTAAAGTCCGAGAAACTAGGGTTTAGTAGATGGATAAGCTAGGTTGGTTGGAAATGCCTCAAATTTTGGAAATAGGCATGAAATGGTGAATACTAGCCCCATACAAAGTTTGAGAATTTTTAAAGAACCCTACACCCTAGCTCTAGTTCAAACTTGCCGATTAGGTCAGAACCCCAGAGTTTGTACTAGACCCCTATCCAAATCAACTCAAATTGAGTTCAAACTTCTACAGTAGGTGCCAAATAATATTAGAGTGCCCCTGTAAAAATTTCAAGTCAATTGGACAAAGTTTTGTACATAAAATAATAACAGGGGTGATCAGGAAAAAAAAAGAAAAATATTAAAACCTAAACCTAACCGGCCGCCAGCCCGCTCAGTCGGCCCAACTGGCCGGCCCAGCTGATCCCCGCGCGCGCCCGCGCGCCCCCGCTCCCGCTGACAGCAGGGCCCCAGCTGTCAGCCTCCTTCCCTCACTGCCGCGCCTCGGACCCCACCTGTCAGGTGCGTTCGCCCACGTCGCCGGCGTCCAGTGGCGCAGGTGGGCGGTGCCCCCTTCCGACAGCGGCTGCCCGAGCACCACGCCGCCGTATAAAAACCCCTCTCCCCGGCAGCCCCTTTTCTCCCCTCACCCCTTTTTCCATTTCCAGCCAAACCCTAGAACCCTAACCCTCCTCCTCCGCCGTCTCTGTCTCGAGCTCCGGCGAGCAATTGCTCGGTCTCCGGTGAGTCCTCGGCCTATCCAGCAAGCCTCCAAGCACCCCCGAGCTACTCCTCATCTCCCACTCCCTTTTCTTCCTCAGGTCCGGGTCGGAATCGCCCTAGCTGCCGTCGTCTTCTTCAACTCCGGTCCTCCCTCCGGCGAGCTCTCCTCGACGCTCTGGTCCTCCTCCCCTTTCCTTTTCTTACCTCAGAGCACCTACTCCTCCTCCTTAACGCCCCCAGGTACTCCCCTTTGCAGATCCGCCCCTAGAGCAGCCTCCCCGCGGTAACCCGACGCCTCTCGCCGCCGGTCCTCGCCGCCAGCTCGCTCCAGCCCCCCTCCATCCTCGCCGAGCACAGATCCAAGCCCGGGGTGAGCCCCTTGTCCTTCCGCCCCTATTCCCCGAGTGAACCGAGCACCGGGGACAACTCCGGTGAACTTCCCGACGAGGTCGCCGCCGCGGCGCCACTGTTCCGGCCGGTCCCGAGAGAGAGGAGGATGGGAGAGAGGTGGTGGCCGCGTGGCAGAACCGGGTTGGCTGGCTGAGCCCAGTCAGCTGCTGACTGGGACTCGGCTGCCCGGTCACCCTTGCCACTCGGGGCCCGCATGTCAGTCAGTAGGGGTTAACGGGTAGCAGATCTAGGGTAGAATTGGTTCGGGTGCGCGTAAAAATTTCAGAACCGGTCGGGGTAGGGTTTGGGTACCCGTAGCAGTTAGGGTTTGAATTGGTTAGGGCAGAATTTTGAATAAAATTGAAATGAGCATAACTTTTAAACCACTCGGCCAAATTTGGAAATTTTTATATATTTGGAAACCTCAGAAGATTCTCTACAAAATGGCTGAATCAAAATATGATTTTGAGTACATGCACATGCTGTTACTTAGGGTAGATGTTTTAGGGTTGTCGAGGGTCTGTTAACCCTAAACTCGCGACTATAGCTCCGATTGCGACGATGTTTGTAGTTCTGGAATCCTCATGAGATATATTACGATGTGGAACCCTTAGAATTCCAGTAACCTTACATGCACGATAGGTTTCACATAGTAGCCCTATTTGTCGCCGAACCTCGTGAAAACCCTAACTCAATAATGCATAACTTGTTAACCGTAACTCCGATTTAAATGATTCCCAGTGCATTAGCCAACTAGTTCAGAATGCTTCTAAGTTGTAAAACTTCGAGCTCATATCACTCCAACATGAATAGTCCCGTCTAAAACTCTAATTTGTATATGCACGAATCTTGCTATGCACATAGGTTAGAACAACCCTTCTAAACCTAACGTTAGAACATTGTTAAGTAACTCATTCATTACATCCATCTTCATGCATACATGCTGGATTCGTTGATTGCATGGTCGCTTACATTCGAAATCCAACTATCTTGCACTAGACTTCGAAGAAGGAGACCCGCAAGCTCACGACCTCACGCAGGATCAGGAGCAGTTCTACGAAGGCAAGCAGAGCTTGTTGCATCCCTTTTATTCCAGTATTGTCTTACTTATTTTATGATGATGCTCGTATCGTTATTACTGCACTCTGGTTAAGATTATGTCAACTAGCATGCTAGGAGGTGTATATGATATGTGTGTCTTTAATGGAAGTAATCGGATATAAAGTACACTTGAACCCTTTAAAGTAAGATGTGAGAGCCGAAGGGAAAGTGTACGATGGATAAAGTTGGTATCATTGGAGGGGCCTGTTGCGACGAGGTGTTAAGGTGGTTGTCGCGATACCAACCTGAGGTGATTCTATCGGTACAACTCCCCTTGCTACACGTGGGCGTTGGCGACAGCGATGCTGGGGTATGGTCGAGGTAAGACTAAGACCCTTGGAGCCTTGCAACCTCCAAGGGATAAGGCACTCGCTATACTCAGGGTGATCGTCTGCCGGTAACGACCCGAGAGATGAAATTGAGGTGTGGTGGTGATGGTACCCTATCAATGTGGGGATCTGGATATATTGTGGTCATCGTGCCACTGTGGTCATCGTGCCACTGAGTTATATTGTGGTCATCGTGCCACTGTGGTCATCGTGCCACTGAGTTATATTGTGGTCATCGCGCCACTGTGGTCATCGTGCCGCTGAGTTGGGAACCACATGTGACTAGGAGTTACCATCACACCCCCCTAAGTAGAGATATCTGGAAGATTGGATTGTAGGTGACATCTATGTTCTACTTGGTGGATGAATGAATTGGTTTGACCTTGTTGCTTATGTTGATATGCATCATGTTTAATAATGTTATCCTAGTATGAGTAGGACATCTAATCAAGCACGAATAAGTCTTGCGAGTACTTTGTACTCACCTAGGGCTTTCCTAGATCATTGCAGGTGAGCCAGGGGTCGAGGAATTCTTCGACGATGTTTAGTGCATTTGGCTTTATCCTTGGTTGGTGATCGGTTCGGGGAACCTCTTTTGTTGAACTACTAGTCAGCAGTTCTTAGGCTGCTGTGGGACCCTCTTTAATTCGTTTCCGCTGTTGTTTGACTCCGTACTCGGATATGTCTTAAATACTGTAACCTTATCGTCCGTGGTGGACGACTAGTATGTTATCGTATCGTAGTGTTTTGTTGTGATGCTCAAGTTGTTTATAACAGACTGCCCATATACATTGCGTGTATGATATGAAGTATATGGGTTAGTCGTGAAGGACTACGGCCGTTCCTTGTGTTACTTTGTTGAGCGAGATCTCGGTTGAGTGACCCGCTGGCTGAGATGCTGTGCCGGCCAGGCAGGGTGTGGGTGGTTTCTACCGGGCTTTTGAGCGACCCACTAGCTTCGAGCTAGGTTAGGGTGTGGGTAGAACTGCCGGGCTCCTCCGACTCTACTCTGCACGGTAGCGTTCGTGAACGACTCTAGACCTTCACACGACTCGTGGAATTGAATGTGGCTCTGGGAAGCCCAGTCGCTTCCGGCCGGCTCGACCCAAGGTGGGGTCGGGTGTCGGATCCCTCCACTGTGGTGCGTACGGCGCAGGTACCGTGCCACCCAGTCGACGGATGCCTTCGGTCCTTGGCGACTGTTCGTTCCTCTAGTCATATTCTATTCCGGGGCCGTGACAGGAGTGCAATACGTGTCCGGTAAGGATCCCAGGAGATAAGGTAAACCCCCATAAGGAGGGAAGCCACCCCTTAAACTAGGAAGTCGATCCCGATGTTTTAGGAAACCAGAGTTCTACTCGGGCATAAGTCCATGACCGGTACGACTTGAGGAGCCCCCTATAAAAGGATTAGCAATCCTATAGGGGAGAACAAGTCTTAGAAGCCAGAGACAGGTCAAGTTAGATCCAAGAAGCCTGAAGCCATCCAGAAGCCCCAGCGATTCCCACAAGAAGACCCACCGCCTCGAAGGAGTCGAGCCTAGCGGAACTAGTCAATATAGTCTCCGATTAGATCTAGGGTAGCCACTAACATATACATCCCTTGTAAAGATATTCTTCGATCAATATATACGAACAGGACGTAGGGTTATTATCCTGAGGGAGGCCCGAACCTGTATAAAAAGGGTGTTTTCCTTGCCGTGAGATCTCTTGGCCTTGTGCCCTAGAAGTTCCTACCCCCTAAGTATCACAATTCCATGACTACCGTAAGATCGACGGTTTACCAATCGTCGACAACACTTGATTCGGGATTATGGTGAATTTAACTCAATCCCGAGTTCTCTCTTAGTCAAGAAGGATTTAGAGAAAATTAAATGGAACTATTGTACTGTTGATTATGCTAGAAGTGGTTGAAGCCGTGTTGCTCAGTAATTGTCATTGGTTGAGCAGTGCAATGCTATTTCTATTTGCTTGAGGTTAAGTATGACTTAAAAATGGTGAGCTTAAATCGGTATGATGGTTTTTCTCACATGCTCCTATCTGAGATTAGTCTAATTTTGTAATGTTTAACAAAGTTGTTACCTTGATTGCACCAAGAGAGAATCCTTGTGAGGAAGATAGAGATTTGAGAGATTTGAGATCCAATCCAAGTAAAGCATTGGGTTCGTCTCTAAGTGTTCATCAAGCTCATTTCTCTTAGAGATTGGGGTCTTCTAGATGGTTAGGAGTCCTTGAGGGCTCCCATCTTTATGGCGAGCCTCAAGAAGTTTGTGAGGTCGAGATTCGCCTCCGCGAGGAAAGAATCACCAACAAGAAGTTGAGGAGACGCAAGGGCATCCTCAAGGGATAAAGGCTTGAGAGGAAGCCACCTCTTGATAACGTGTGATCGAGCTCCCCAAACGGAGATGTAGGATTCCCCTGAGGATCTGAACATTGGCAACAAATCACTTGTCTTCTTTTGATCATTTACTTTCCACAATTTACATTTGCAAGTCTTGCTTATATTGGTATACTTTGATCTTGCTTGTATTGTTTCTCTCATATTATAGTGCTTACTTATTCTTGCTATCTAGTTTATATTAGTTCTGCATAAATTGCAAGAATTGTTAGAAATTGATTAAAATTGTTAAGTCGCCTATT
Source organism: Stipa capillata (assembly GCA_019208055.1). Lineage (NCBI taxonomy): Eukaryota > Viridiplantae > Streptophyta > Magnoliopsida > Poales > Poaceae > Stipa > Stipa capillata. Next base: position 21,517 of record JAGXJF010004509.1, read on the forward strand.
CACCGCTCCCTCTAGGCCGACATCTTAATCCTTTAACTGGTATCAGAGCTAGGTCTCTTTTGTTGGGGCTTTACCGCCTAGAGAGTCCAAGATGTCGCGTGAAGAATCGATGGGGGTAGTGGGCTCATTCATATCAAAATGTTCGTCCACCTAGTGCTTATAACACTCATTCATATAGTGGATCATCCGGTAGAGCACCCTATTTTTATGGAACTCATTATGCATCATGGAGACATAAGATGAAAATGCATTTGATATCTCTTAACCTCACCATTTGGCAAATAGTGCAAAATGGTTATGTTGTAGGAGATGAGGACAACCCAACGCCTGATGAAGATAGACTCATCCACTACTATGCTCAAGCGTCAACACCATATTTGGAGCATTAAGTGGAGATGAGTTCAACAAGATAGACTCATCCACTACTATGCTCAAGCATCAACACCATATTTGGAGCATTGAGTGGAGATGAGTTCAACCGGGTGTGCTCCCTTGAGAGTGCCAAAGAAATTTGGACCACTCTCATGGAGATTCATGAGGGTACCTCCACCGTCTGCGATTCAAGGCTTGAGTTGTTGAAGGGCAAACTTGATCGCTTTGTGATGGGAGATCAAGAGATGCCAAGAGAGATGTACACCCGCGTCAACAACCTAGTCAACGAGATCAAGGGTCTTGGAAGCAAGGAGATGACCGAAAACTACGTTGTCAAGAAGATGCTTCGTGCCATTGCTCCTAAGAACTGGACTTTGGTCACACTCATTTGGGAGAAGGACAACTTCAACGAGCTCACACCGCATGATGTCCTTGAGTGGATCCTTGCTCATGACTTGATGGACGAAGAGGCTCATGAGATCCACGCCCTCACCAAGCCAAGCTCAAACTCAAGAAAGAATGACATAACATTGAAGACCAAGCAACTTGTTGAAGAGAGCTCAAGCAAAGATGAAGAAGAAGAAAGTCAATTGGAGCAACTTCAACAAGGAATGCAAGAATGACTCTCTTTGTCAAGAGGTTTGGGAAGGTCTTGAAGAGAAGTCGCTTCGTCATAGAGGTGACAAGAGCAAGACCTTCAACAAGACCAAGACTAGAAGGCCAAGGAGAGCTTACTTTGAATGCAGTGAATTTGATCACTTCATTGCAAGTTGTCCCAATCTTCTCTAGCTTTGTTAAACCTTGGAAGTGATATAGACAATGATAGTGAGGATGATATGCTGGATGATGATTTGCTAACTTTACTGGATAAGAATACCATGACTAAGGTATCTCACTTGTTAACAACAATTGAAGCTCTTGAGGAAACTATAGATAAGCAAATGGATATTCCAAATAAACAAGAAGATTTTCTTATTTATGGAAAAGAGAGAAATATTAATCTTGAGAAAGAGCTAACTAAGAAAGATTTTAATGATGCCATGGTAAAGCTTGTTAAAGAAAACAAAATCACTAAAACCAAGCTTGAGAAAACCAATGAGTGCTTAAAAGAAGATTATGCTCAATTAGAAATGGGTTATCTTAAAACTAAAAATTTCTTAGAGAATTTTGCTATTGCTCATGAGAAGCTTAAGACTTCATCTATTGATAATGAAAACTTGTCATGCTCAAAATGTGCAACTAATTCAAATATCAATAATGAACAATTGGCAAGTGAAAATGCTAAATTGAAATCTTAACTTCATTTTGGCTTATTGAAATGTCATAAGGGTAATAAGGCCCTCAAGGAGTTGTTGAGAAACCAAATTAAAAACTTCAATCATGATGGACTTGGGTTCACACCAAAGTTCAACGAAAATGGTAAAGCTTGGTTGCCTCAACAATATCCCAAGACAAAGTTTGTTCATGGCAAAGGTAAGCAAGTGGAGACCCTCCACTTCAATTGCCATGAGACAAAGAAGTGCCAAATGAGTAAGACATTTGACGGTGGTTCTTTTGATGCTTCTTATGTCCTTAGGAAAGACAAGCATGGAAACATCTATGCTAAGTATATTGGACCTAGGAATAGCGGTCTTAAGAAGAGCATCATTTTGGTGCCCAGATTCTTGTGACGAATATGCAAGGACCCATGCAAAAATGGATACCTAAATCCAAGAAATAATTATTTTTTTAGGACTACTCTTCCGATGGAAGAAGTTGGGTGATAGATAGTAGTTGCACTAATCACATGACCAGAGAAGTGAGTATGTTCTCACAATTAACAAGTGAAGGATCTCCTCATGAAAATATCATTTTCGGTGATAATGCCAAGGGAAAGGTAACGGGATTTGGTAACGTAGCAATCTCAAATGACTTATCCATATCAAATGTGCTACTTGTCAAGTCTCTCAATTACAATTTGCTTTCTATATCTCAATTATGTGTTTTAGGCTATAATTGTTTATTTACCAATGTTGACGTGACGGTCCTTAGAAGAGATAATTCCTCAATAGTCTTCAAAGGTCGCATAAAAGGCAGCTTTATCTTGTGGATTTTTCCTCGGATAAATCTCGTCTTGAGACTTGCTTGATGGCTAAATCTAGCATGGGTTGGTTATGGCTTCACCGACTAGCCCATGTTAGTATGAGGAATTTGAGTAAACTTCTAAAGGGCAAGCACGTTTTAGGAGTAACGAGTGTTACATTTGATAAGAATAGAATTTGTAGCGCTTGTCAAGCCAGGAAGCAAGTTGGAGCTCATCATCCCACAAAAGCATCATGACTACCTCAAGACCATTGGAACTACTACACATGGACCTCTTTGGACCCATTGCTTACATTAGCATCGGAGGTAACAAATATGGTCTTGTTACAGTAGATGATTATTCAATTCATGATATACTTGGGTATTTTTCTTGAGTGATAAAGGTGATACGCAAAAGAAGTTCAGGAAATTCACGAAGCGTGCCCAAAATGAGTTCAAACTCAAGATCAAGAACATAGGGAGTGACAATGGGATGGAGTTCAAGAACACGCAAGTTGAAGAATATCTTGATGAAGAGGGGATCAAGCATGAGTTTTCATCACCTTACACCCCTCAATAAAACAGCGTGGCGGAAAGGAAGAATCAAACATTGATAGAGATGGCAAGGACAATGTTGGATGAATACAAGACTTCGGATCGCTTTTGGGTGGAAGCCGTCAACACCGCTTGCCATGCTACCAACCAGATGTACCTCCACTACATCTTGAAGAAGACTCCATATGAACTTCTCATCAAAGTTAATCCTAACATCTCATACTTTTGTGACTTTGATACCAGATGCTTTATTCTTAACAAGAAAAATATATTGTCAAAATTTGCACCTAAATGTGATGAAGGATTTCTATTAGGTTATCGATCAAATTCGTATACTTATTGAGTCTTCAACAAAACCACCAGCTGTGTTGAGGAGTCGTGTGATGTGCAATTTGATGAATCTAATAGCTCTCAAGTAGAGCAAGTTGATTTGAATAAGGTAGGTGACATCATCCATCACAAGCAATCAAGAATCTATCTACTGGTGAGATCAAGCCAATAGAGAGTATGGAGACTCAACATACTCAAACTCAATCCATGTAAGTTGAGCCGTCAACCTCCATTCAAGACTCAAGTGGACCATTGGAACAGAAGAAGGGACTGGAACATCTCAAGCTCCACTCCATCCTAGGGTTCATCAATGCATTCAATGGGATCACCCCATCGACAACATCCTTGGTGATTTGAACAAAGGGGTAGTAACTTACTCTCGTGTCGCTAATTTTTGTGAACATTACTCATTTATCTCTTGTGTTGAACCCGTCAAGGTTGAAGAAGCACTTGATGATCTGGATTGGGTGAATGCATGCATGAGGAACTCAATAATTTCACTCGCAACAAGGTTTAGTCCTTGGTGGAAAGACCCAAGCAAAACGTCATAAGGACAAAATAGGTCTTCCGGAACAAGCAAGATGAGGATGGGCAAGTTATTGAAAACAAAGCAAGGTTAGTGGCACAAGGGTTCACCCAAGTCGAAGGTTTGGACTTTAGTGAAATCTATGCCCTCGTTGCTAACTTAGAAGCCATTCGCATTTTGTTTGCTTTTGCTTCTCATCATGATTTTAAGTTATATCAAATGGATGTCAAAAGTGCTTTCCTAAATGGACCTATTAATGAACTAGTATTTGTTGAACAACCATCAGGTTTCAAAGATTCCAAATTCCACAATCATGTCTATAAACTTCATAAGGCACTATATGGGTTGAAACAACCCCCCTAGAGCTTGGTATGAGTGCCTTAGGGATTTTCTAGTCAAGAAAGGGTTTGAAGTTGGAAAAGTCGATACCACATTATTTACTAAGAAAGTTGATAATGGTTTATTTGTATGCCAAATTTACGTTGATGATATTATATTTAGTTCTACTAACAAATCATTTAGTGAAGAATTTGATAAGATGATTGCTAGGAAATTCGAGATGTCCATGATGGGGAAGTTGCAATTCTTTCTCGGCTTTCAAATCAAGCAACTCAAGGAGGGAACGTTCATTTATCAAACCAAGTATGTGAAGGACATGTTAAAGAGGTTTGACATGGAGAGCGGCAAGCCCATCTGAACCCCAATGCAAACTAACGGTCATCTCGACCTCAACATTGATGGGAAGTCGGTTGATCAAAAGGTATATCACTCAATGATAGGATCTTTGCTTTATCTTTATGCATCTAGGCCTGACATTACGTTTAGTATTTGTATGTGTGCAAGATTCCAAGCTGCTCCTAAACAATGCCACTTAGTGGTGGTTAAAAGAATTCTAAGATATCTTGTTCATTCCTTAAACTTAGAGCTTTTGAATCCTAAGGTTTCTAGTTTTGATCTTATTGGATATTCAGATTTGGACTATGCGGGTTGCAAGGTTGATAGGAAGAGTACCTCCGGAACATGCCAATTCCTAAGCAGATCACTAGTTTCATGGGCCTGTAAGAAACAAAATTCTATAGCCCTATCCACTGCCGAAGCCGAATATATCTTCGTCGGTAGTTGTTGCACTCAATTGTTATGGATGAGGCAAACTTTGAAGGATTACAGAATCAATATGGGAAAAGTGCCTCTTATATGTGATAATGAAAGTGCAATAAAAATTGCTAACAACCCCGTCCAACATTCCCGAACTAAGCATATAGACATTCGTCATCATTTTCTTAGGGATCATGTTGCAAAAGATTATTTAGAAATTATTCATGTAAGGACCAAAAAACAATTAGTGGATATCTTCATCAAACCCCTAAATGAGCATAGGTTTTGTGATTAAGGAATGAACTTAGTATCATTAATTCCATAAAATTGGCTTGACCGCTTGCATACACACATATGCCATGCTTTGATGATTTGGTATTCTAGATGTAAATACACATATAGGGGGAGCGTCATATTTGTTAATATATTAACACAATTCTACAAATGTGAATAAATCAATACTTTGTAATTATATCATGTTCATATTGATCAAATTACAAAAAATTGAGTCTTTGCCTATTAAAGTCATATTCTCAAATGAATAAGTAACTTTAGTGCTAAAATAGACTCATACATGGTGAAAACACCACAAATCTCCATATTTGGTTCATCTTTGACTTCTTGTTCATTTCGACACAAAACTAGACAACTATGGTATATATTGTCTATTTTATCTTGATTTTACTCAAATCACATCCATATGTAGCTTCGATTGATTTCATGTTGGCCATTGGATGTGATAAGGGTATGTAAGTGTATTCCTAGTGCTAGCTCTCTCAATATCTCATCTAAATTCATCCAAACTCTATGCACAAGTGTTTTTGAAACTCGTCAAAATTCTGTCTCAGGAGAGGTCGGACAGTCCAGTATTAGGCCGGAGTGTTCGGATTTGGTTGTCTGGACCATCCGGATTTCACCCGTAGTGTCCGGCCAGCTGGACAGTCTGGGCAGAATCCAAACAGTCCAAATGTGGTCCAGCGGATATAAATCCCTAAATCGGGGAGTTTTCTTTTCAACTCCCCACATTTGCCTCAACCAAGCCCGCTGCCACTTGAGTCACCACCACCGTCTGGACCCTCGGAAGCCCTCCGGCCGCCCAAATATCTGGATCTTCTCCTGATTGAAGACCTGCTCCTCTTCTTCAACTTCATCCACGGATTTCAAGGATTTCTTCACCGATTTGAAGCCAACTTCGGATTTCCACCAACTGGTTTTGCCTTAGCCCTTTCTTCGCCAAGTTAGGGCAAGATAGGACCTTTCTCGGGTAATCTCTTTGTGATTCAATTAGCTAAAACCTTGAATTTCATGAAATTAGGGTTATAATAGGTTCCTTATATCTCTTATGAACCCTAGAGTGCATGTTAATGGAGATTTGGTGACTGCCCCCTACCCATTCCCTCTCGGGTGCCTAGATCTGTTCTGGACTGTCCAGACAGTCCAGGTTCAGCTCGGAGGGTCTGGCTGTCCAGACAGTCCGGCCCAAATTCGGAGGGTCTGGGTAGGCACCAATCAGCAATTTTCAGAACGGCATTTGATCTTTGGCCTCTGTAGTAAACTTTTGTGCACTTACCCCTAATCTTATCTATCTACATCTCAGGTGCAAACAGTCAAAGCTCAAGCAAGGACTGTGACCTCTCCCGCCAAGAATTGAGGGACAAGAAAGTCGCAGCCTCTCAAGGAGCAAGAAAGAACCCTGTTAGAAATGCTCCTATCCTAGTGGAGCCAGTGCCTCCTCTCAGCCAAAGACAACAAAGAAACCAATAGTAAAGAAACCGGCGAGAGAGAAAGTAGGCTATAAGAAGATGAAGAGGCCCACCTTTTAGGAGTTGAGATGGGATCACAATCAATTTGAGAGAAAGTCTGATACTAGAGATGCCCGTTTCCACACCCATGTCCAAGAGGGCATATACAAGACTGTCATTGGTACCCTCAAGACCAAAGTTTGCCTCCAGAAGGCCATAGATGTTGAGTATATCAAAGCCCATCAGGATCATTTTGAGAGGGTGTATGAGTGTTGTGAAGCATTGGGCTTGGTGGACATCATGTCCTTCCAGTATGCATGGACTAATGATATGATCATGCAGTTTTATGCAACTCTTCATCTTGAGAAGAAACAGAGGAGGACTATGATCTGGATGACTAGAGAGAGGAAGATACAAGCAAACTTCCATGGCTTTGCCCGCATTCTCGCCATTCCTTACTATGAAGATGATAATGAGGATATCCTCCGGATTCATGATGAATATCCCATGCGTCATTCTGATATGGACTCCATGTATGATCCAAACAAGCTTGGGCCCATGTTAGGGAATATCCGTGGATTGTTACCCTTTTATGATCAAATGAACAAGCTTTTTCCTCAGACCCTCTCTCCCAAAGTAGGTGATGTCTCCTATGTTTGAGGTTACTCCATCAATCTTCTTATGCATGCTAGAGGTGGAAAACCAATTGATGCGATGGACTTTCTCTACAATGAGATAAGACTTGCCATGGCTAATCGTCGCTCTCTTCTATTTGCTCCATATCTTCAAGCTCTCATTGATGGCGTCAGCGGAGGAGATTGCCTTCATGAGATATCTCATCCCCTCTATAGACCGGTAATAGAGAAAGGCATATTTAGAGTCAGCACTAGGGACATGAGGAACAGAGCCACAAGGGATCCTCCATTGAGCCATCCTCTTCTATATCTCAGAGAGGCATCATGGTAGCTCTCAAGTCTATTTTCACAATTTGCAAGAGCAATGCCATAAAGATTGAGAAGATCAACCGCCGCTCCAAGAAGAACACCATTCGCCTCAAGGAGCTTCAGCAGAAAGTGGGTAGTCAGACAGTCTCTCCTGATGGTTCTGAGTATGTGCCCAATGATGCGGAGTAGTTCCCAGATCCTTTTGCACAACCCAAGTCTCCATCCTCCATTCCAGGCGCCAACACTGATGATGATGAAGACAATGATGATGGAGCCTCCTCCTAGATAGGACATTAGCATCGCTTTTTTTCCCTTTTCGGTGCCTTGATGCCTAAGGGGGAAGAAGTAGTTCTATTAGGATGCCAGGGGAGAATAAGGGTTATTCTTAAGTTTACAAGCCTCGCTCTTAAGTTTGATTCTTGTATTGGCTTGTAAAACTTCTGTGTTTATTGTCATATGCTACTATGTGACTCCGTGGTCATGGTTGAACTTTTTTTTAAATTCCTAAGACATGTATGTGATTGATAAACTATGATTAATGTTATGACATTTTATTACCAATGATAATGCCTTATGTCATGTCTCTTATTCATATGCCATGTACAATAAATAAATCATAGAAATTACATGCAAAGCACAGTCTCATATCTTAAATCAATATGTCTTTGTCAAAACCACGATATTACGGATATAGGCGGAGCTCTCGCATTTTTACTAAATTCATGCACATTGTATTCCTCTCAAATTTTCTATGTGCATACACTTAGGGGGAACTATCCATATATCCGAGATTTCAAAACCCTTATTCAAATTCATTTATTTAAATCGCTAATCATGTTGTCATCAATCACCAAAATGGGGGAGATTGAAAGTGCATCTAGGCCCTAAGTATTATTTTGGTGGTTAACTATTGAGGGAGTAACGATCGTCAATAAGTGTATGAACAGGTTTAGTCCCAAGATAGTACAAAGGAGAAGCATCGACGACCCCTCAAAAGAAAAAGGAGAAAAGAAGTCGATAAAATCTCAAGATATACCATACTATTAAGAGAGGCTTGATGAACATGCCTTGAGAAGGGTCAACGTCGAGCTAAAATCATTTGTCACAAAATGCCACAAGAAATAAGTCTCGGATCCCAAAGGAAATCTGGATCCCAGCCCGGGCAGTCCGGCTGGAGGTCCGGGCATTTCAGAGAGAATCCAAACACCAGTCCGGATAGTTCGGATGGAGGTCCGGGCGGTTCAGAGGAGATCCGAACCTTAGCCCGGACAGTCCGGCTGGGGGGTCCAGCCAGTCTAGAGGAGATCCGAACCTCAACCCGGATAGTCCGAGTGAGGGTCTGAATCGGTACTGGACTACCCAGACCCTAGGTCTGAATAGTCCGGATGGCAGTCCGGATTGCTACTGGACTGCCCAAACCTGGCCCGGAGTGTCCGGACACCCCAAGGGTCCGAGAAAAATCTGAACAGTCCTGGTGCAAGTTTCACCAGAGCTAACAGTGAGATTCCCTCTACCACCTCAGCTAGTAGCCGTTGGATTTGAAAATCCAGAGGGTCCGCCCCCAAATCCAGACAGTGTAGATTTTGGCATATTCCCTCAAATGGCTAGTTTTTAGGGAACCTCTATATAAGCCCCCTTGCTCCAAGCAAGGAGAACTCTTTGCACAATCATTTTTCTGCCTACCCAAGAGCATTTCTCCACTCCTCCAAGCACCAAGAGAGAATCCTTGTGAGGAAGAGAAAGATTTGAGCGATTTGAGATCCAATCCAAACAAAGAATTGAGTTCGTCTCTGAGTGTTCATCAAGCTCATTTCTCTTGGAGATTGGGGGTCTCCTAGACGGTTAGTAGTCCTTGAGAGCTCCCATCTTTGTGGTGAGCCTCAAGAAGTTTGTGAAGACCGAAATTCATCTCCATAAGGAAAAAATCACCAACAAGAAGTCAAGGAGACACAAGTGCGTCTTAGAGGGATAAAGGCTTGAGAGGAAGCCTGTTCTTGATCACATGTGATCGAGCTCCCCAAACGGAGGCGTAGGATCCTCCCAAGGATCCGAACTTCGGCAACAAATCACTTGTCTCCTTTTGGTCATTTACTTTCCGCAATTTACATTTGCAAGTCTTTCTTATATTGATATACTTTGATCTTGCTTGTATTGTTGCCCTCATATCATTGTGCTTACTTATTCTTGCTATCTAGTTTATATTAATTCCGCACAAATTATAAGAATTGTTAGAAATTGATTAAATTGTTAAGTCACATATTCACCACTCCTCTCTAGGCCGACATCTTGATCCTTTACAAAGGAACTCGCAGCCAGCAATGCCCCTATACCCTTGACCGAATTAGCCAGCTCTAGTAGTGACCCCACTGACAAGTGTAGGGCACCTCCAGCCAAGAGTAGCACCGAGCCTCATGACCAATAGAGCAAAGGACCAACATAAGTTCAGAGGGCCACCACCACACACCACCACTGAGATCACCCCCGCCATGCCGAGGCAATCTCGCCCCTCCAAATCCACCTTGGGAGGGGTGAACCTGGTGAAAGTGCATCTAGGCCCTAAGTGGATTTTGGTGATTAATGATGATTGATTAAGGGACTAATGTAAATTTTGAGTTTGTAAGCAGGTTTAGTCCCACATGTGAACTCCGACAAATAATGGTGACCGCTAAAATGATGAAAAAGAGGAACAGCGAGGCGATAGTTGCTTTAGACCTCATTTTTTAGGTTTTAGGGATTTGATAGAGTATAGGAAACATCGTACTATAAAGAGGGGTGTGCTTAAAGGGTTGGAGTAGTGACTTAGTGCTCAAAATGTTTGACCATATCTTTAGCCTCAAAAAGATCCCAATGTTTCCAAGCTATCTCTTCTCTGTCTAACATTCGGAGTATGTGGAACTTGGCCCGGATACTCCAGGTGCAAAGCATTTCTTCTCCTAAGTGTTGGCTCGGATACTCTGAGTGAGTCTCTGGCATCCAACTTGTTTTGGAGGACCTTCTGTCGTGGTCCCAGAGTGTCGGATTTCTTCTCGGATACTCTGGGTGGCCAAGACTGTCTGAGTGAGTCACTGAGCATACAATCCATTTTGAAGATCTTTCTGTCTCGGAGTTAGTGTCTAGATTATTTCCCAGATACTCCGGAGGTCCAAACTATCTGAGCATATCTTCGAGCATGGAACCCATTTTGAAGGGTCTTCTGTCTCGGACCCCAAAAGGTCTGGATTTCCTCCTAGATACTCCGGATGTCTAAAGTGTCTTGCCCTATCTCCAACCGTCCTATTCATTTTTTAGGGGTTTCTGTTACTTCCCTCGGAGTGTCCACATGATTCTCGGATACTTCAGGGAAATTCAATCTGTAGTCTCTGGTCTGTTTGTCTCGCAGTTCAAATATAACCATTGGAGTAGATCCCGAATGCTTCGGATTAGATGTCTGACTACTCCGACCATATATTTTTCCAGGCAACGGCTAGTTTTTTGTGAGTTGATTATTTATACCCCCACTACCTCTGCCATTCCCAACTCTTCACCAAATCAGCTCCTGCTCTCCGGAAAGCTTCTCCACCTTCCTCAAGCATCAAACCTTTGATTCTTGTGAGGAAGACCTTAAGAGAGTGCGTGTTGGAATTAGTTGAGTACAAGATCATCGAGTTCATTTTCAAGTTCTTCATTGTGCTTGTTACTCATGAAGATTGAATCTCCTAGACAGCTAGGAGTGCTTGAGAGCTCCCAAGCAAGTTGTTGTGAGCTTTAGGAAGTTTATGAAGGTTGGGATCTGCCTCCGAAAGGGAAGGGTCACCAAGAAGAAGTCCAGGAGATGCAAAGTGCATCCTCGAGGAATAAAGGCTTGAGCTAGCTCTTGATCAAAGTGATGGAGCTTCTAGGCAGAGACATAGGATTCCCCCAAAAATCCGAACTCCAGCAACAAATCACTTGTGTCCTCTTGGTTATTTCTTTTCATCCTTTACTTCTTGTAAGCATCACTTGTGTTGCTATTATTGTGCTTGTGTGTGATTAGTATCTAGCGGTGTGCATATACCTCATGCATTAGACAACCTTTAATTCCGCACAATTGCAATTTAAGATTTAACTTGATACAATTTGTTAGTTGCCTATTCACGACATACACACCGCCAACCATGCGTGGTCCACAACACCTGACTCACTGTCGACGTCGCTTCCGGGGAGCGTAGCCACGGCTTCAACTGACCCACACACCTAGCGCAACCCGTCGTCACCACTTCCCAAGGCTGCCGCCCTAGCATTCACCGCTGGCACGTAGGCCGCGACACCGCATGGCCCGGCCCTCCCGCAACTCTCCCTGCAAAGGACGATTGCTCATAGCCCACACCCTCCGCACCGACACCCAGGGCCACTGTCTCAGTGTCCACGCCTAGCCAACCCCCAGGGCAACACCCGCTTGAGTGGGGGCCAGGCCACACCCGCAACCCGGGACCACCACCCATGCCGCACCTGGTCACAGCCCCACCCCTTAGGGCTACTGCCACGCCACTTTCCGAGGCCACGGCCCAGGCATCCACCATCCTGCCAGATCTAGCAACCGGAACGGTGGCCAGATCTAACAAGTCTCACCATCACCCCGGGGCCGCTGCTCAGGCATCCACCACTGCACCCGAGAACCGTCACCGCCACACAACAGGACACCGCCGCATGCATAGGCCATCCCAAACCCTAATCAGGGCGCAACCTCCTCCCCTTCCCCTCCCACCGTCCACAGCCATAAAGTTATAGTTTCGAGAGTTGGCAACAGGGAGGAGAAATCATCCACCGGGTTTTGCGCCTTTTGATGCTAAAGACGAGGGCATCGACGGGATGCTGCCAGCAGTCAGAGGAGGGACAGCGCATAGAGGAGCGTAAGGGAAGAATAGAGGGAGCGAGATCATCCATGGGCGATGTGGCAAAATTAGGTAATTTGGCAATTCTTTTTGGCACCGTAACAATTTTGACGGACGTCGACCATGAAGAGAGCCAAGCCCCAGGTTGCGTACAATACCACCTAAGAGGTGTTTTGAGTACAAACGACAAATTATAGTTAAGAGTTAAAATTGGAATTTTGACATAGTTGAAGGGGTAATATTGACTTTTTTCCGCAAGTCATGCTCCATAATCCTTGGCTGTCCACATATACAACATATATATAGGAGTTGAAGCTCGATAGTGCTAAAACAAGCAACGGGGCGAACAATTTTCTGCACAACGATACAGAGGCATGACCAGTCTTGGACAGAGAGCAATGAACGGCTATTACAGATAATTTTATTCAACTGTTACTCCTTTATGTTTCAAGAATACATCAAGGACTTCACAAAATAACACAAAAAGGGGAGAGAGAGAGAGAGAGAGAGATCAGTCCTCGTCCACAAAGATTGTTTCTTGCTTGAAGAGTCCGCCAAACACGGGTCTCACCTCCTTCTTGGGAACCGGCTGGTTCGATGCCTGCTTCAACTTCTGTGCCACCGGCTTCACGACAGCCCTCTGTGGTACTAGCTTATTTGCCTTCGCCTGGCCTCTCACTGTGGCGACCTGCGCCTTTGGTTCCTCCTCGTCTGAGTTCCGTGCAGCTGCTCCTGCGAGCTGCGTGCTGAACTTCTCCCAGGAGAAGTCTGTGCTGAGCCCTTTGGCGCTGCTCAGAAGGTTCTCCAGTGAGGCTTGCGCCTCATTCACGGTACTTGCAGCTGCCTCTTCTGAGGTCGTCTTCTTCCCTTCAGCTTTGAGCTTACTGGTGGGCTCTTCTGCATCGCCAGCTCGCTGAGAGGCCAGGTCTTCCTCTTCTGGCTGTGCTTTTGCAGCAGCTTCTTGGTACTCCTTTCTTCTACTGTCCTCGGGAATAGCTCTAAAGAATTTCATACATTTAGAAAATTCATACATTTGTAAGATAGACACTGAAACTGCCCTATATGAGTGAGCAAACACATGGTCTCATCTTTGTTCAAACTTCCATTACCAAGGATATAAGCACGTGCCTTTGGTTAGCTTAGAGGGGAGACATTCGAGGGTTATTGTTCAGGAAGCTGCTTTCGCACAAGAATGCAATAAATGTTTTGCTCTGACCTATCACCTATGTCCTTTTAATTAAACGAAGATATCAACCTGTTGTTCTCAGCAACACTTTCCAATAGTAAGATGCTTACACAAGAGTTAAATAGAAGTCTATCAATATAAAAGGAACAAAAAATAATTAGCTGGAGCAAAATTGGTTAGCTTACTCACGTGAAAGCCTCCACTGTGGGCTTGGATGTTGCTGATGAGCTAGTTGAAACTTCCACAACCTGGAAAACAACAAATTTTATCGCTGAAATGAAAATCGAGTAAATAACCACCATAAGGTAAAATTAAATTTGAATTATAGGGTCTCTCTTTTTTATCATCATAACCATTCAATATTATTTAATGGGTATACACAAATATCAGAATATAAGTTTTCATGAGGGAAGCATATTCGCAACCGACAAGGTAGAGGTTAGAAATATTTAGGAATTAGGACTAACAAGTTGACACAATTTCTTCACTATATTGAACTTAGTTTAGAACAGCCTTATACTAATATTGTTATATATACTAAAAGGAGAAACCATAATTAGTTGTAACTTGGCATACTACTGAAGCTTCCAGGAGAGAAAAGAAAAAACAGAATAGTAAGTTCCATATCGTCTGTTTATTCTTACATATAAAGCTTATTTCCATGCTTCTCCTGCACCAACCAACAACAACATTACATTGTTCTGGAGCTTCCAGATGGTCTGAAGCAACTAAAATAATGTCTGCATTGCAGACTACTGTCAGAATTGCTGTGACTAATTAATAAACCGCTGGTTTTTGAACATCCATAGAATCGTCGAGTATATAATAAAATATGATAACCAAATAGTCAACGTCAACAATCCAATTCTGATTAATCATAAAAACCTTTGGATGCTGCTAGACAAAGTTCCTCCTGGACTCCCACTCACATCTAGGCTCTTCCAGCCTTAGACGTGGGACCTATAGGCCGTAAATATTTTCGTAAATATTGCATTGGCCAGGTGTTAAATTCAAGACCACTAGATTCTAATACTATATTAAATTGTATGTGGACATCGTACATATTGAATTGCCTATTATAATAACTAAATAAGGTATGCCTTTCTTGGACAAACAAAATGAGGACATGCATGACCGTCGATAGGCACATGTGGGTACAGTTTCAGTACCTTGTTTTCTGCGATCTCCACGTCAGAGAAAACATCGGCCACGAGAGAAGCAATCTGCAACTTGGACACCTACCAATACGCACAAATCTATGCATGTAAGCGACGACGCAAACCTTCAAGTGGACTCCATTTCATGATCACAGCTGTGAGCTACCTTCCCAGTGTCCGTCGAGGAAGTCGTCGTGCTGGACGAACCCTCCTTGGCCACGACCAAGCCATACGAGCTCTCAGGGCTGTAGTCGTCAGTGAGTGACGCCTTGACTAGCGTGTATTTGACATCGGTCTCCACAACCTTGGCCAAGAATTCGCTCAGCGTCAGCGTCTGCACGCGGGAGAACAGGTTCGAGAAAAAGGTCGTGAACCCGTCGAGCACATTGTTCGTGGAGGCCCCGCCGAGGCCACCGGCCCCCTCGTCGTAGACCACCACGACATGTGCCACGCCGGCGAGGTCCGCGGCCTGCACCACCCGGAGAGCATCGTCGGTGGTGACCACTCCGCCGTCGGGTCCCTTCTCGGCCGGACCGACGGTAACCACCACCTTGGCCGCTGGGCCAATGGACTTGGCGATCGCCTCAGTGTCATCGAAATCCGACTCCACCGCGTTGAGCCGGCGCGCCTCCGAGGCAGATATGAGCCTGTACGCGGTGGCGAGCCGCGCCAACTCCTGCGCGGACGCGAGGTCCGGGACCCCCGCGCGAACGGCGAACCCTTGCCGCAGCAGCGTCTGCGCGATGCGGACGCCCGCCTGCCCCGTGGCGCCCGCGACGAACACCGTCTGCGGGTCCTTCCTTCCCCTCCCACCCGCAAACAGGGACCCGGCGGCCGGCGACGGGAAGGCTGGTATCAGTGACTTGGCGTCCGTAAGCTTGCCGCCGAAGTCGGCGAAGAAGGGCCTCTTCTTGGCATCCTCATCCGCCCCGGGCTTGCCGGCGCCGACGCGGCAGAGGACGGCGGGGGCGCGGCGCCGGAGCGGGGAGGAGAGGGGGCGGAAGGATGGGGGGTTGGAGGTGAGCGCGGGCGGCATGGCGTGCTGGCGTCAAGTGGTCGAACAGGTGGTGGGCATGGGCGCCGTGGGATGAGGAAGAGGTGGTGATGGGTGGCGCGCGCGTGGGGTGGCATGACTGGATTGGGGGAGGTGGCGGAGGAGCCTATCGGGAGAGGCCATGTGGGTCACCGTTTATCTCCTTGTGGGTGATCGTCGGCCGTGTGTTCGTGCCCCGTCCATGTCCTCGGGCCCGCGTCCAAGATCGCTCGTCTCGCCTGTTTCTTCGGATGCGGCCGGAGATGTGCCTATTTTGTGTGTGTCAGCGTGTGCACCTGCTACTTGCGGTGTATGATGGAGCGCAATCCTAAGGTTCAGTCGTTGCCTTGGTTCACATGCGTGGCAATTTTATTGTGAGGAACATGCGTGGCATTTCTATTGTAGCTGCTACTCTGTTAGGCATTTCCTTGAAGACATTTACAGATACGTGGATAATGCCGTGTCTCAGAACGATGAAATATGATACGATAATTATATTCGAACAGAAGATAGTATTCCTCGGGATGTTTTGGACCCCATGCGGCACTCGGGGTGGACCAACTGATTAGCTATCGCTCGTTCACTACATGGTAATCATTTGACATAATTTATTTTGATATGATGCAAATGTGATGAGTCTAAGTGTCATTTTTCTTCGTACCAACTTGCTAGATCGGTTATTCTGCTGTGTAGTTATTGATGACATGTATAAATTGATTATTATGGATCATACATAAGCACAAACTAGGAATACAAAGAGATAGAGTCTCCAAAATTTATAGACTATCTATTGTAACTATGATGCTTGTGAGCAATATGAACTTTTTTGTCTATATTTGTGTTTGCCTGTGTGCATACTGGGGGAGGGAGGAGAGAGGGTCTCTTCTTGTTCACATACATTGACATGCTAAAGATCATCACTATTGTGTGCAGTGCAATCGACCGACGAAGGAACTTATAGGGTGTTGCGGAGATTTCGCGGCAATATACATTTCTAGTAGGATTTGAGGGGCGCAAGAGGATGATCCAGGAGTGGGTTCACACGAGAGATTTACCCAGGTTCATGCCCTTTATAGAAGAGGTAATACTCTACTCCTGCTGGATTGTTTAGCAAGCCTCGTGCGAGGAAAGATTTAAGTACAATGGATGGCGTGATCCTTCAAAGAAGAAGAAAAAGATCCTCCCATGCGCGGGGTCCTGGCCTTGCCTTACATAGCCCCAGCAAGGCCTGGAGTTACAACTGCCGAGTCGCGATAACGGCACTCTTAATTGGTTCCTTAACTCTACTTAACTGCCGGGATAACGTCTGTCTTCAAGCCTTGGTAACGTCCGGTCTTAATTGGCACCCGGCAGTTACTTCTGAGTGGATCTCGCAGGCCGCATCTAACCGAGTGGGCCTCTTGTAGCAGCTTTCGGCCACCCTGAATTTTGTTGGGCCGATTCTCTGTCTTGAGCCTATCCCCTGTGGATCCCGTCGTCAGTAGCCTCCGAGTGCTTCAAGGTCTTGATACGGGCGCCATCTGGTAGGCAAGCCGTGTGTGCCTCCGAGTCGGCCGTAGAGAGACCTTGATGGACTCCTGAGATACCTGAAAAAGGTTAGGTTTGTGCTAAGTAGAGGGAGTTTTGGTGATACCCGTGCTTTCCTGCTGGGGAAGTCGGCTGGTGGCCTGCCGGGAGGCGTATCATAAATTCCGAGTGAACCCGAAATAGCGTCTAGGCTTGTCCGAGTGGATCGTTGCCAGCTTGTGCCCGCAGGGAGGACGCTTTCGACCTTCAGCTTCAAAATCGAGTCCTCGAACTCCGGCACTGGGTTCCGAACCAGAATCCGTTTTGTGCCGTTGTAGCGTCGGGTTCTGAATCAGGGACCGCCTTGTGCCGCTGTGGATGCCGGGTTCGTCCTCAGCTTGGGTGTTGCCGAGTGACCTGTGAAACCCTGTTGGGTTGGTCATCGATACCCCTTTTGCAGATCTGGTCTGCTTTCGAGTGGTGCAGTTGGTATGCCTCGAAATTATTTGGTGGAGTCGGCACAGCCTGTGTCATGACTCAGTGAGCCGAGCCGACTTCAAGCTGACTCGGCGTCCGAGTGTGATTCAACCCGATTGAGCCGAACCCGGTCAAAGCCAGCTCGTGGTCACACAAAGTCGTCTCGACTGCACGCGACGTCATTCCAGCATTTATTGCACGCAGTTGGTTGGACAGAGCGCCTGCGGCGCTGCAGCACAATGATTTCGCCTCGAGTCCCGCGCGAGGCATGCGCGAGACATCCGCTGCTGCTGCGGCGACTTTGCGGGACGTCCGAAACGACGGCTTGTTATGATTGCGTCTCGAATCACGCGGGCGGTGCGCGCGAGATGGCTGCTGACGTAATGCTCACCGGCCAGAATGCCTGGAACGACCGGTCATGGCGAAAAAGGCGCCTCGAATCCCGCGGGATCGCGCGCGCGGGACGACGGTTGCTGTGGCGATTTGCTGCCACGTGTGGTGCACGACCGTCGGCGGTTCGCCTCCCTCTTCTATAAAAACAGGTGTTGGGGTGAAACAGTTCCCATCTGCCTTTGTCTTCCTCGCGCGCCTAAAACTCTTCGCCTCCAGAGCCCCTCCGCCGCGCACTGCTGCTTTCCTTCCCGAGAAAACGCTCGATCCGCCACTGCCTTCCGACCATGTCGCGCGCCTCCAAGGGAAAGAAAATCGACACCGGATTCTCCTCCGCCGCCACGCTCCCTGATGACTGGAAGAAAGGCGACTGGGTCCCGTCGGTGGTGACCGACGATATCCTCGCCGGCCTCTCCACCGAGGAAATGCTACCTCCACGTGCGATCAGCAATTGGAGGGCGCCCTACCAGGAGCCGGGTCCTGCTCCGCACGATCACGAACGGGTGCTGCTCATCCCGTTCGTCAAGCGGGGATTATCGTTGCCGCCCCACGACTTCGTGCGAGTGCTTCTTCACTTCTACGGACTTCAACTCCACCACCTCAACCCCAATGGCATTCTACACATCGCGTGTTTCATCACGCTGTGCGAATGCTTTTTGGGGACTCGGCCTCACTGGGGGCTGTGGAAGAAAACCTTCGTGGTAAAGGCGGAGCCGGTCAAGACTGGCGGGCGCCTCTCCATCTGCGGGGGATCCGGCGCGAAGTACTTCAAGCTGCAGTTCCTGGACACCGTGTGGAAGTGGCAAGACAGGTGGTTTTACTGCCCGGACGAGCTCACTCGGACTGCCCAAGAGGGGTTGCCGAAGTATGTCCCGGGTCCCCCGATCTGGCAAAAGCGTTGGGACGCCAAGCCTTCCAGCACAGAAATGCCGGAGGTTGAGCAGCTCACGAGGAGGATCCAGCGGCTCTAGGACAAGGGGCTTACTAGAGTCGACCTCATTGTGACCTGGTTAAGTCAGCGAATCCAGCCGCTGCAAGCTAGGGCGCACCCGATGTGGGAGTACTCAGGTGCGTCCGACCCAACCAGGGTGTCAGCAGGGGAGCTTTCGGATCGGAACTTTATGGAGCTTCTCAGGAATTTGACCAAGGAGCGATCCGGTCTCTCCAGGGTGCCACACGTGGTGCCCTACTCTACCGCCAACCCCCCGCCGACTGTAAGTATTTCGTATTCCGAGTCGAAATCTTTGCCTTTTTGCTCCTTCGTTTCTTTTTAAACCGTGTCTGACTTTGCAGACTTTGCTCCACTTGAACTCCATGCCGCCACTTCCTGAGCAAAATCCGGCTCCAGAGGCTTTGGACGACGTGGAGGTCGATGAAGAAGCCCCCGAGGGCGGGGACTCGGAACGGGGGCGAGTTCCGGCCGACTCAGAAGACGAGTCGGAAGAGGCCCCTATGATTTTCAAACGGAGGCGTACGAATGATGCCTCTAGGTCCGGGGCCCCACGAGCCCAGGCAGAGTCGGCTCAGATGGAATCGGCTGCCAAGCGGGCGCGGGCCGACACTGCTAGCCCTGCGGTACAAGTTATCGCGCCTGCCGTCAAGCCGGCTGTACCCCAGCCGGCATCCGCCAGCTCCTCCTGGGGTCCGTCCGCCCCGGCGAAGCCGAAGAAAAAGGTGGTCCCCACGACCACCAGGTGCACTTCTTTCGCTTTTTTTTCCCATTTCAATTGAAAAGGGAAAGATGCTGAAGTCGGTTTACACTTTTGTCTTTTGCAGAGTCCAAAGGAAGCTCTCCGACAAAGGAGGCTTCCAACCCGGCTCGTCCACGGGGCCAACTCCAACCCCGCCACTAGGGTCGGCCTCTCCAGCTCCGACCGCGACTGCGCCCAGCATGCAGACGCCCACCGCGCCCGTGGCGATGGCGTCGGAGTCGGGCGAGGGTACGGAGCTAGCCGTGCCCCCGACTGCAACTGTGCCCAGCGCGCCGCCGTCTGCACCGGCCAATGACCCGCAACCTCCGTCGACTCCCACCAGCGTGGCGACAACAGAGCCGATGGTGGCGCCCAGCACCGACTCCACGGAGCCGGCGGACAGGGCCCAGGGCCAGCTCATCACCGAGTCTTCACTGGTGGTGGAGCGAAGCCTGGTGTTGACTCCCGCGCCCACCCCCGAAGAGACGGCACCCGGTCTGTCAAGCAGCCTTGTGCCCGCACTGCTGCTGTCGAGCTGCAGCACGGAGGACCTGGCTGCGGTGCAAAGGGCCACTGACCGCGTCGCTGCCCTCAGCTCTAAGCTTAGGGAGTTTGCTGACGTGGCCAAGACCTTGGCGGACTCGGCCGAGGTTTTAGAATCTTCCGTCGGGGTAAGTTTTCACATTCGATCTTCTCTTGATCTTTAACACTGGGAGCACGATCAGTGCACCCAGTGGGTGTAACCCCCGAGTCTCGAGCCGACTGTTTGAGTCGGCTTGAGACTTATTAACTCGGGTCCCACTGACTCGAATTTCTCCCTTTGTCCAGGCTGCGGTCCGACTCGACGGAGGCAGCCAGGCGCTTTTAGAGAGGAACGCCTCCCTCGAGAAAGCATTGGCTGACGAAAGGGCTAGCACCCGGCAACTCGAAGAAAAACTTGCTGCCGCGAGGAGTAAGCATCTGAATCATTGTAATCATTTGCCTCAAAATTTTCTTGACTCTAATCTTTTCGAGTCGGCAGATGTCGAGGCCGAGAATGCCCGCCTGCGCGGACAGTTGAAGGTCTCCGTCCTGCTGGAAAAGGTGGCAGGGATAATCGACGCCAAGATGGCTGAGCTTGACAGCGAGCTGAGGCAGGCTCACGAGACCATGAAGACCGCCGCCCTGCTGCAGTCGGAGCATCAGCAGCTGGCCACTCAGTTTGAGCAACTGACAGCCACCAATCGCGAGCTGCAGACGCAAGTCGACAGCTTCTAC
Source organism: Stipa capillata (assembly GCA_019208055.1). Taxonomy (NCBI): domain Eukaryota; kingdom Viridiplantae; phylum Streptophyta; class Magnoliopsida; order Poales; family Poaceae; genus Stipa; species Stipa capillata. Next base: position 42,689 of record JAGXJF010004509.1, read on the forward strand.
TCGAAGATGACCGAGTCGCGGCAGCGGCATGCTGAGGCCATCATCGAGTAGGAGAAGCGGGATTCGGAGCTCATGGGACATCTCAAGAAAGCCAATGAGACCCTGCTCGGTGAGCTTCCGAGTCCCTCATCAACTTCTTTTGTCCATGCCCCTGCTTAGTTCCTTGTAATAATTCTAAAGCAGATGCTTGCCCAGAACTGGAGGAGGCAAGGCATGCGGCGCTCCGACTCCGAGCACTGGAGCACCCTGCTGAATCAGCGCTCGAGGCCTTCTGGACACCCGAGTTGATGTCCAGTTGTATCGTCACTATGGAGGACTGACTCCTCCAAGTGAAGAGCCTTGTTCAACGCATGAAGTTGGCTGCGCAGAGCCTTTGCGCCAAGCTTTGGCCCAACGATGAAGTGGGCTCCAGCATTTTCTCCCTCGCCGACAAGCTTTCACAAGGCTCGACGGAGGTGGAGAAGTGGAAGGAGTCGGCGGTCCGTTCGGGAGCCGGCATGGCGCTGGCGATGGTGCTGGCGCACCACCCTGACGTGGACGTCGACGGGATTTCCGCTGGAGCCCCACTCGACACAGAAGGCGAGGCGGTCGACCCGTTGAAGCTGCTCCCTCGAGTTCGCCGTGCCGCGAGCCGGATTGTCGAGTTCACCGACCTGGAGGGGCGCGTAGAGACGACTCCAGGAGAATAGATGTATTTTATTATTTTTTGTTTTTGTTTAGACTCGGTATACCGAGTGAAATTATGTAAAGACTACTAAGTTGAACAAGTAGATTTTTGCAATGAACTTCTTGTGTTATTTTGCACAAGTTGTTTTGCTCGTCTGAGTTATTTTCTACACCGAGTCCTTTCGTATGCAGGCCGACCTTTAGCTTTTGCTCTTGCCAACCGGACAGCCGGGTTGCGACTGTAGTTGGGAACGAAGAGTGGGTCTTAGGTACCGTACACGTTTACTTAGACGTTCGCGGAGAAAAAATTAGAGGAGTCAATACAACCTGAGTCGACTGGCAAAACCCAGTGGGTCGAGGTAGCCCCCGGGGATTGCCCGGAAGAATCGAACCACTCGGATATTTGGTGTAGCCCCCGGGGGTTGCCCAAGGGAACAAATCAGTTTGAACAGTAAGGTCACAAATAAATAATTCCAACTGAAAAGTGTGGAAAAAATAGTTCCCCCGAGTGCCGCTCGGGAGAGGAAATTTTTATTCATGATCGAAAACTGCTAAGTATTATGAATACAAAGTGTTAAGTAAAAAAAGGGGCGTAGCTGTGCAACGTTCCAAGTCCTCTCGGTGACTGCTCCTGATGCCGGGTCGTCCAGTCGGTAGGCGCTATTGTGCAGTACTTGGTTGATGATGAACGGCCCCTCCCAAGGCGGCGAAAGCTTGTGCATGCCAGCCTTATCTTGGATGAGTCAGAGAACCAAATCCCCTTTATTGAAGACTCGGCCCCGGACTTGGTGGCTGTGATAGTGGCGCAAGTTTTGCTGGTATATAGCCGAGCGTGAAAGAGCAAGTTTCCGGGCTTCCTTTAAGAGATCAAGGTCATTCTGCCTTGCCGACTCGGCATCCGCTTCCACATATGCTATGACTCGCGGGGAGTCGTGGAGGATGTCACTCGGTAGGACAGCTTCAGCTCCATAGACCATGAAGAAAGGCGTGTAGCCAATCGACCGGTTTGGAGTAGTCCTTAAGCTCCAGAGGACAGAAGGGAGCTCGTCTATCCAGTAGCCGGCAGTTCTTTGTAGAGGAACCAGCAGCCGGGGCTTGATGCCATGGAGGATGAGCGCATTGGAACGCTCAACTTAGCCATTGGACTGCGGATGAGCCACCGAAGCGTAGTCGATTCGGATGCCGTGGTCCTGGCAAAACTGGCGGAAGACTTCAGCGGTGAAGTTCTTGCCATTGTCGGTGATGATACTGTGGGGAATGCTGAATCGAAAGACGACCCCCTTCATGAAGTTAACGGCAGTCGGACCATCAAGCTTCATGATGGGTTTGGCCTCAATCCACTTAGTGAATTTGTCCACCGCCACAAGGAGGTGGGTGAATCCCCCTCTCGCTTTCTTGAGCAGCCCTACCATGTCGAGTCCCCACACGGCAAAGGGCCATGTGATAGGGATGGTCTTGAGCGCAGTAGCTGGCAGGTGTGATTGACGTGCGTACCGCTGACAGCCATCACAGGTGCGAACGAGTTCCTCTGCATCAGCATGAGCAGTGAGCCAGAAAAAACCATGACGGAAAGCCTTGGCGACGAGTGCTCGCGAAGAAGCGTGGTGACTGCAGGTTCCTGAATGAATTTCCTCAAGGATTGCTCTGCCTTCCTCCGGCGAAACGTACTTCTAGAGAACTCCAGAGGTGCTGCGTTTGTAAAGCTCATTGTTGACGATGGTGTAGGCTCCAGCGCGGCGCACAATACGACGCGCCTCAGTTGGATCCTCGGGGAGCTCCTGCCTTAAGAGGTAAGAGAGGAACGACCGAGTCCAGAGAGGCATGACGGCCAGGACGCCTTCCTGAGCCGAGTCAACGTTTTCGGAACCTTGGGGCGTGACCTCGGATGAGCCGGCTGTGGACTCCATCTTGACGGAAGGCTGATGTAGTTGTTGCAGGAAAACGCCAGGTGGCACCTTTTCTCGAGTGGAGCCGATCCGGGCCAGGGAGTCGGTTGCTTCGTTGTCGGCCCGGCGAACATGATGAAGTTCGAGACCTTCAAAATGGCCTTCGAGCTGTCGTACGGCAACGCAATACGCCGCCATGGTGGGGTCCTTGGCATCCCACATCTTCATCACCTGCTGCACCACCAGATCCAAATTGCCGTGACATAAGAGTCGTCGGATACCGAGTGAGATGGCTATGCGCAAGCCATGCAACAGCGCCTCGTATTCCGTGACATTGTTAGATGCCGCGAAATGGATCTACAACACGTAGTGGAGTTTGTCGCCCTTGGGAGAGATGAGGACGACCCCAGCCCCCGTGCCCGCAAGCATCTTCGACCCGTCGAAGTACATGATCCAGTGCTGAGTGCACTTCGGGACTTTATAGCCTTGCGAGGCTCGTAGTTGATGTCGTGAGCCATGAGCTCAATTGCCCACTTAGCGACTCGGCCTGTGGCATCCCTGTTGCCAATGATATCTGACAAAGGAGCATGGCTGACCATGGTAACTGAGTGGGCTTGGAAATAGTGCACCAGCTTTCGCGCTGCCATGAATACGCCGTAGACGAGCTTCTGGTAGCGCGGGTAGCGCTGCTTCGACTCAGAAAGGACCTCGCTGACATAGTAGATGGGTCGCTGCACTTTCTACACCCGGTCTTCTTCTGCTCGCTCTACAACCAGAACCACGCTAACCACTTGATTGGTGGCTGCAATGTAGAGCAGCAAGGGCTCCCCTTCCATCGGTGCAGTGAGGACTGGAGGCGTAAACAACAGTCGCTTGAGGCCGTCGAAGGCCTGTTGAGCTTCGCTGGTCCATTCAAAAGAGTCAGATTTCTTCAGGAGTCGGTAGAAGGGTAGAGCCTTCTCGCCGAGTCGGGAGATAAACCGACTTAGTGCAGCCACACACCCGGTCAGTCGCTGGGCAGCCTTTAGATCCTTCGGTTTGCCCATCTTGAGGATAGCCTCAATCTTGTCCGGATTCGCCTCGATTCCTCGTTCGGAAATGATGAACCCAAGTAGTTTGCCTGAAGGAATTCCAAAGACACACTTCTCCGAGTTGAGCTGCATATCAAATCTTCTGAGATTGGCGAAGGTTTCGGCCAAGTCGGTCAAAAGATCCGCGCTCTTTTTTGTCTTCATTATGATGTCATCAATGTAGGCTTGGACATTTCTGCCTATCTGGTCGTGCAAACACTTCTGCATACATCGCTGATATGTGGCTCCAGCGTTTTTCAAACCAAAAGGCATAGTGATATAGCAATGAGCTCCAAACGGGGTAATGAAAGAAGTCTTTATTTGATCTGATTCTTTCATCTTAATCTGGTGGTAGTCTGAATAGGCATCCAGAAAACATAAACGCTCACACCCTGCTGTGGAGTCGACTACCTGATCGATACGAGGTAGTGCGAACGGGTCCTTAGGGCAAGCTTTGTTCAGCGAAGTGTAATCTACACACATTCGCCAAGTCTTGTTCTTCTTAAGAACCAGGACTGGGTTTGCTAACCAGTCCGGGTAAAGAACTTCCTTGATGAACCCAGCCGCGAGGAGTCGGGCTATCTCTTCTCCAATGGCTTTGCACCTGTCCTCGGCGAAACGGCGGAGGGATTGCTTGACTGGCTTCGCGTCTTTGGAGACGTTGAGGGAGTGCTCGGTGAACTTCCTTGGAACTCCGGGTATGTCAGCTGGCTTCCATGCGAAGATGTTTCAATTCTCACGAAGGAAGTCGACGAGCGCGCTTTCCTATTTGGCCTCAAGGTCGGACCCGATCTGGACCGTCTTGGACGGATCGTCGGGGTGGACCTGGACTTTCTTTGTGTCCTTGGCCGACTGGAAAGCAGACTCGGACGCCGACTTCTTGCTAGGCGGAGCCTGTTCGAGGTCGGCATTCTTCTTGATGGCCTCCAGCTCTTCCACCGCGATCAGGGACTCGGCGATGTCCGCGCTAGCGATATCACACTCGGTGGAGCGCTCGAAGTCGCCAGTGATGGTGATGACCCCCTTAGGACCCGGCATCTTCAGCTTGAGGTAGACGTAGCACAGCCTAGCCATGAATTTGGCATAGGCCGGCGTCCGAAGATGGCGTGGTAAGCACTTCGGAAGTCGATGACTTTGAAGGTCAAGGTCTCCACCTGGAAGTTGTCAGGACTGCCGAAAACAACCTCCGGGGAGACCTGCCCCAAAGGTTTGGCGCATTTCCCAGGCACTATCCCGTGGAAGGTAGTGTTGCTGGGACGAAGTTGGGACTTCGAGACCTGCATCTTCTTCAGGGTCTCCATGAAGATGATGTTGATGTTGCTTCCGCCGTCCATAAGGACCTTGCGTAGTTTGAAACCACCAACCTGCGGATCCACCACCAGCGGGTGCTTGCCCGGGCGGGGGACGCGATCCGGGTGGTCAGAGCGATCAAAACCGACTGGCATCTCTGACCAGTCCAGCCATTGTGGAACTGCCGGGACTGTCGCGTTTACCTCACGGCATCGCAGCTTCCGATTCTTTTTGGACTCGGATCCCTGGAAGATCATGAGGACGCCCCTCTGCGGGGGATACTGCGGCGCGCTGCCACCCGGAGGGCCACCCTCGTCACCGGCGTCAGGAGTGGGTTATTTCTCTTCCCGGAGGCGCTTTAAGAAGCTGCACTTCCTGGTCGAGTGACCTGCCTGGTACTCGGCAGTGTTGTGAAAAGAGCAAGGTTTGTCGCTGATCTCCTCGAAGGTGAGCCTCGGCGCCTTGCGTTGCTGCTAAGGGCGCTCCTTCTTTCGACCGCCATCGCCGCGCTGGGGGCCGCGTTCAGCGGCTGCGACCAAGTCGGTGCCACCAACACCATCCCTGGTGCCAGCTTTTCGCTTCTGGGGGCAGTTGTCGCCACGCTTCCGACCGGTGTGGTCTTTGCGGTTTGAGGACTCGGCTTTTGACTTGCCCTTGTCCTCATACCGTATTGCCTCCTCACTAGTCGCATACTTGCTGGCGACTTCCATGAGTCGACCCATGGTCTGAATATTAGACCTGGCCAACTTATGCTTCAAGAGCTCATACTTGACTTCCTGAGAGAAGGTCTGAATGGCCTGCGTCTCAGAGACATCCTCGATGGAGTTGCGTAGCCGGGTCCAGTGCTGAATATAGTCGCGGACCGACTCCCCTTTCTCCTGGACGCAGAGCCAAAGATCCTGCGCGTTCTCGGGCCGCTTGTATGTGCCCTCGATGTTTTTGACGAAGGCCTCTTGGAGGTCCTTCCAATCGTAGATGCTGTCTTCGGGCAAGCTGTTAAGCCATGCCCGCGCGGAGCCTTCAAGCATCAAAGGAAGGCTATGGAGGGCAACGCGTTTGTTGCCTCCACCAATGTTGCAAGCGACGAGGTAGTCGGCAAGCCAAGTCTCCGGCTTGGCAGTGCCATCATACTTGTTGACGCCACTGGCGATCCGGGAATGGCTCAGAACGAATCCGTCTGCTAAAGCATAGCGGACCGGTGGAGGCCGAGCCGCCCGGCTGGTTAACCTCGTCACCACGACGCTCAGCCCGCAGCCTGGCCGCCCGACATCCCTCGATGTCGTCCCGAGCGTCACGGACATTGTTTGCCCGGGCTCGGGGGGAGTCGGCTCGGCGACACTCCGCCTGGAGTCGGTTGATCTCCTAGCGGGCATCAGGGCGCTGGTTCATGGAGCAGCTTAGCTGCGATGAGCCCACGGTGATGGGGCGACTCGGAGCCGCTGAGGGCCGGCTCCGCGTGGACCCAGAGGCCAGCCGGTCGCTTACCGAAGCCGCCTCATTCTGCTGTTCCACCGCCGTCTTCATCAGGGTGACGACTCGGTGGTAGGTCTCTGCCGCAGGACCATCTACCAGTGGTGGAAGCGAATCAGCCAGCGCGGCAGCCGCAATGAGGTTCTGCGCCGGGGTTTGATAGACCGGGACGCCATCCCGCTCTCGAGCCAAAAGAGAATTGCGGACGTCACGACCCCTCCGAGCGGCCGATGACGCGGCGCGGCGTGGGTGCTGGCGGGACCCGCGAGCCGGGGCTCCGCCATATTCGTGTTCACGCGCCTCGAGGGCTGCTTTCTCTTGGTCGACGCAATCCCGCTCCGCCAGGATGGCCTGACGAGAAGGTTCGATAGCCCTTTCCACCTCCGACTGGCCAGTAATGGGCGTGCGCAAAAGCTCGTCCATCGCTTCGGCCGTCGCACCTGACGTGCCTGCTGCACCGGCTGTACTGGGCGCGACCATGTACACTTCGGCCGTGGAGGCACCGCTTTGCGAACTCTCGTACCCGTCAGATGTAGAATCCAGGACAGGCAGAAGTGAGTCGGAGCCGATCATGCCGATGAGCTGGGAAGACTCCTTGCCGCCACGTGAGGGCCCCAAGGTGTGTTTGGGTGCCAGCTCCGCCGCCGGGCAAGGAACCGGATCCTGAAGGCGAAGCCGGCTGAGATTGTCGGCTAAGAAACGCAAGCTCCCAAAGGAGAGCGTCGCGCCTCTTGGAAATACGACGGAGGTAAGGTGCTGTACCGAGTGGTCGAACACGAGCCTGCCACCGATGACTGGAGAAGATCCCGTCTGGATCGCAAATCCAGCTTGCGCGGCCCCTACCTGGCGCGCCAACTGTCGCGGAGATTTCGCGGCAATATACATTTCTAGTAGGATTTGAGGGCGCAAGAGGATGATCCAGGAGCGGGTTCACACGAGAGATTTACCCAGGTTCAGGCCCTCTATGGAAGAGGTAATACCCTACTCCTGCTGGATTGTTTAGAAGCCTCGTGCGAGGAAAGATTTGAGTACAATGGATGGCGTGATCCTTCAAAGAAGAAGAAAAAGATCCTCCCCTGCGCGGGGTCCTGGCCTTGCCTTATATAGACCCAGCAAGGCCTAGAGTTACAACTGCCGAGTCGCGATAACGGCACTCTTAATTGGTGCCTTAACTCTACTTAATTGTCGGGATAACGTCTGTCTTCAAGCCTTGGTAACGTTCGGTCTTAATTAGCACCCGGTAGTTACTTCCGAGTGGATCTCGCAGGCCGCATCTAACCGAGTGGGCCTCTTGTAGCAGCTTTCGGCCACCTTGAATTTTGTTGGGCCGATTCTCTGTCTTGGGCCTATCCCCTGTGGATCCCGTCGTCATAGGGTAACTCCTCTTGTCCTTCTCCATGTCACTGTCATTTACTATTTAGCAAAAGCTCAAATATTGTCACTGTGAAACTTAACACTTAATTCAAACTATGGCCACATTACCAAGCACAAAGCCAAAACTGACCTTGATTCGACCAAGAAAAGTCCATATCAAACAATCCAATTGCCTCACAATCGTTTGTTGATCTCTCCTCAACAGACCTTGATCACAAAACATACACAGAGAGAAAAATTGGATGTTTGGTTTAATGATCACCTCATCTCTAGGATGGGTTGATGATCTGTCACATTTGGTCGGATGATCCAATCTCTCAAAACCGTAGAAAAACCTATCGCATTCCTCAAACCTAACAAGTGAGCTAGAACAGAGTGGTCAATTTGTTCGTCCGATTCCTCAAATCAGAAATGCCAAGAACACATAAGAGGATGAATCAACCAAGGAATTGAGAAGGAAAAACAACTTCCAGGCAATACCTAACATAAGAAGATGAAGAGTGTCCTCGCTGAGGAAGTGCCAAGGTGTCACAAGAGTCAAGGATAACGACCGTGTATGGCACGGTGGTCCCTCAAGAGTGGAGACGAGGGCACATCAATGAGAGTGGCGCGCCAAGGGGAGCCTAATTTGTGGACCGTGGTGGTTAGAGTCACACAACAGCAAGGGGGCACGACACGTTGGAAATGGAGGCTCTTCCATACTATGTTACGCTAAGGCCAAGAGTGAATTTAGTTTTTGACTTGGTGAGACATGAGAAAGGTACTAGGAAATGACATACTAAGCATTAAATAGTTTGAGATCCATAGCTAGGACTGAAAATGACTAGAAGGGTAAGAAGAAATCTAGGGTCCATATTCACATAACGTAGATCCATGATCTAGATTAGACTGGGAGAAAAGGAGTAGCAGAAAATCCCTAAGTGGGTCTAGATAATGCAGTTATGTAGGTTATCCGGCCTATTTAGCAAAAACTAAGGGATTAGAATTGAGTCAAGGCTTTCGTTCTCCCAAGCTCTAGATTTGCAAACAAGCAATAAAACTCATACATGTCCAAGCTCCAGAGTCGTAAACAAGCAATAAAACTCATGCATGTCCCAAGCTCTAGAGTTGCAAACAAGCAATAAAACTCATGCTTTGGCCAACTGAGGTTAAGATTTGAAGATAAAAAATGGTATAATTTTGAGCCTCCTCCTTTCCCCTTGCTACAGGAAAGAAGAGGCGACCCATCGCGACCAACGCCCCTTGTTTCGGCACTGATTTGTTGGTCCCCCTTGCCTCGTCTCCGATATCCTAGTTAATATCGGGAGTAGAGAGAAAACGACTCTCTTTGCACAATTAACTCCATATAAGAGTAGGCTAGGTTTAGCTAAGGTTGGGGTCCGTCCATTGTCTCATCTAGAGTGACAATGGCATCGGCGACAGCCACAATAAGTTTGCTTTTGCTTCTGTTTTGATACAGTGAGCATCGTCCCCATGCTTGTGGAGAAGCAGGAAGCGTTATCTCCATACGTTTCGACTGGCTTGTCAATTTGACAGTTTATATGCTCTTTTACTTTTGGGGTTCTACATGTGTTGTGTTGGCCAACTTTGACAATTTGCTCCTCCAGTTTCTATTGCTGTAGTGGATCGGTGATGGAGTTTCACAGTTGGGCCATAAAACTTTTTGACCAATAAGAAATCTTGGTTTCTATACCACTATAACAACAAGAACAGGGGTGTACATTATGGTTGAGGATTCACAATCCAAAATAAAGCTAAACGCAAAGTAGCTAGAAGATCACAACTTAGGAATTCATAGCTTTAGAGGACCTTCCGAATAATTAATTTAGGTAAGTCGAGCGAAATACTGGTAAAAATCAAGAACTCCCGGGGCCATACCGTATAAACCGACCAAGAACATGGTTCTTTTTGGAAACTCCCCGAACGGTGGTAGTAGCAGAGTCAGTGGCGGACGGGGGCTACAAATACCCCGGCCACGTGACGCCACCGGATGCAAACCTATTTATATTCTCTCATTAATTCCCCATCTCTCTCGTCCGCCTCCTCCTCCTCCTCCCCCCGTCCCCTCTTCTCCAGCTCCACCCCCGTCTCCCCGTCGCTTCCTCCCCAGCTCAAACCCTAGCCGTAGCTCATCTCCGCCGCCGCCATGGCTAGCGGCAACGTCTCCACCGTCTACATCTCCGTCATCGACGACGTCATCGCTAAGGTCCGCGATGACTTCATCACCTACGGCGTCGGCGACGCCGTCCTCAACGAGCTCCAGGCTGTAAGTTCCGCCGATTTCTCGAGCCCCTGATACTACCTGTCTCTCGAATTGCTGGTTGATTTCCGCGATTTGACGGTTGCCCCCTCCGATCCGGCCGAAAACCCTAGCTCTGGGAAACGAAGATGCTGCACTGCGGCGCAATCTCGGGGAACATCGAACGCACCAGGGCGCCCGCCGCGTCCGCTGGAGGCGCTCCCGGTGCCGGCGCGACACCGCCCGTTCACGACCTCAACGTGCCCTACGAGGCCACCTCCGAGGAGTACGCCACCCCAACCGCCGACATGCTATTCCCACCGGTGAGGCGAAATCAATCGATTATCCCTCCAAATCCGCCGCGATCTCTGTGATTTGACATGCAGGGTATTGATGGGGTTGGTTGTATTTGGGTGCAGACGCCGCTGCAGACCCCGATCCAGACGCCACTTCCAGGGACGGATGCTGGGATGTACAACATACCTACGGGGCCTTCGGACTACGCCCCATCACCGATCAGTGACATGAGAAACGGGATGGCGACGAATGGGGCCGATCCAAAGACTGGCCGCCCCACCCCTTACATGGTAAAGTGGATTTGGAGTTTGCTGTTTCGTGTGTGGAGGGGATTTTGTTTCCTAGGTTTCATGTTTGAAAGTTATGCTTTGCAGCCATCACCGTCTCCGTGGATGAATCAGAGACCACTGGGGGTTGATGTGAATGTTGGTATGTGTGTACGTTATGTCCTCTTTTTGTTCTCGGCATGCATTGGTTCTTTAGTCTGGTTGGAGCAATGTTGATTGAGGGAAGCAATGATCGTTTGGACAATTGTGATTGATGTACAGCTTATGAGGAGAGCCGTGAGGACCCGACGCAACCTCAGCCACTGACTAAGGTAAAAGATGATCTGAGAGCACATTTAACTGTCCTAGCAACCATGTTGTAATTGGGGGTTTTCTTCATCTGACGTTAATATCTGTTTTGTTTTTGGAATCATTGTCCATGATGATTTTGTCCATCGGATTATCATTCCATACACAGTACTTATTAATTGCTGTTTTCAGAGTTCTAAATCAGATTGGTTACTGACTATTTACCAATTTTAGTGGTGATTTCGGTCTAGAAAGGATATTATAATTTGTGCTTATTATTCCCTCCAGATGATATTTAGGATTGTTTGGCTGGTAAGTACCCTTTCACACAAGACGGTATTCTTAATACTAGCAATGAGAAAAATTAAGAATCAGAATATTCTACTACTAATTGTATTCAGCCACCTCATTTGTATCACATTGTTTTGAAATGGTTACATCGTAAAAGATAATTAGATATTTTTTCACCCGTACTCTTTTTCATTTCGTATTGGATGCACTGCAAGCAAGGACAATTCAATCCAGTCAAGTAGTAAAGCTTCATGTCAAATAAGTAATTGGGGGGCATAATCATCACATATATTAAAGGAAGAGAACTCTGGTTTGCGAGTAAGTGATTTTGGTGCATTTTATTCTACCTCGTCTTTGGGTTGTCATGGACTCACTAAAATACAGTTGCTTTAGCCTGATATGTTTGAACAAAGATCAATAGGATTTCAGCAATGCTTTTTGCGATGGTGGCAGTCCGCGTGTCACCATTTGGGAGGGCAATTTTAACAGTTCTATTTATAGTGGGAACTTAGGAGGTTCCACTTGTTTCCTTGTAGGTTAGGTGTTCTCAAACCTAGCTCTCTCATATATGCAACTTAGGAAGTTATAACATTTTCAGCATGAACATTGAACGGCTGTATACTTGTAAAAGCATACTTCGTGTGGAGTTCAAATACCTGTGCAGTTACCTCCCGAACTTGCATGAAACCAATTAGGCATTAATTGCAGTTTTGTAACATCAATTTTATCTATGTCTGAACTCCAATTGTCTGGATTGTCAGCTGCTCACAGCAAGTGATTTGTTAGCCTGATCAGAGACCTACTTGGTTCAATATATTTTGTAGGATTTTCTAATGATGTCTTCTGGAAAACGCAAAAGGGATGAATATCCTGGTCAGCTGCCTTCTGGTTCTTTTGTGCCACAACAGGATGGAAGTGCAGATCAGGTTGTAGAATATGTGGCATCGAAGGTACTACTTAAATTCACTCTCATAATTCATTTTTGACTTTTATCTCATATCCACATGTGGTAGTGCCCCTTATAGGTTTATGGATGATAGAGAGGGATGATTCCAATTTCAGTTAATATGCATATTAGTTAATGTACAACTGTCAAGTGCATGGATCATGTAAAATATCTACTACAAAGAAAAATTTAATTGCACACCTTAGGTTCCTAATCATTATGATATTTTGCCTCTTGGGTTAACTTGAACTTAAGACATTCAATCTGAGAGGTCCCTGAACCTATTAAAAAATTTAGTCATTTGAATGGAGCTAGCGATGTGGCAATATATTAGTTTTCAAGTTTATTTACCGAAGTTATACAGTGTTCATAAAGGTGCTAGGCATTAAGCGGGCCGCAGGCTAGCACCTAGGCGGGCTGCCCATCTAGCAGAGACTAGGGGCTGCACAGGGAAGGAGAGCAGGGGCACAAGAAGAACTACAGAGGAATGCTGCGATGAAGAAGAGAGGACAAAAGAAAAAGGAATGCCTAACTTACCTGGCCCATTGCGTCCCATTATGCTGGCCAAGGCCCAATATGACCAAGTCCTCAACCCTAGCCGCCACTCACTATAAATCTCTGACCATGTCCATTGGGACCCCAACCCCTCAACCCAAGCCACCTAGGCTGCCTTTCTCTTAGAGCACGTGAAGAAGAGTTGCATGTCATTGCATTAAGATAGGAAAAACAGCACTTAAAACATCAAGCGCAGTCCTAAATACAACTGCTGGGATATGCCTGAAGGACCCAACCAGACAAAATGAGAAAACAAGAAAAGGAAACTGTACAGCGATGATATGGTTGTGGGACTAAGCTCATTCAGTTTGCTACCAGAACATGAACCACTAGCTGTTGATCTAGCAGCTTTCCCACTCCTTAGCTTAGGCCTCACACCATTTATCTACTAGGTGTTATGTCATATGTCCAACTCCGTTAAAAATTAGCATATCTCTCACGCATGTGGGCTGTATTGATCTCTTTCATTGTGTTAATGTGCCACTATCGTGTCAATGCTATATTCATGGGAATAATTTAATTTTCCTCAACTTGGTGGTTTGCGCAACTAATTTGAACTGTCTAGCTTTATAGTAGTCTAGTTGTTACCTACGTGTAATATAACAATACCTCACATATGTTATGGCTGCCTAGTAATATTCATTATGTGCTAGTCAATTACATGCTAACCTGAATAATATTCACAACGATGGGAGAGGCAATGCTTGTACTAGACAACTGTCCTTGTAGAGTAAACTTGATTAAGTTTCCATATTGAGATGCTTGGTGTATCTTACGGGGATGTTGTGCAGGGCTTTTTGATGCACCTGCTAAATTAAGATCATATGTTGAACTTGATTTTAAACTCATGAGAGAATTATGGCTAATCTGGTGGATATACATTTGGTTTTGTTACCACTAAATTAATGAGGCAATTGGATCAAAGGATTTTCAAGCCTATGTAGTGGCAATTTGTGCCTTGTGCACACATAGGCCCACGCTTCATGGATCTTTTACACTGAACAATCATGTACGAATTCATGACCTGACTTGACATTGTTTGAACTCAAGAGTTACTTTGGTCTTTTTACCACAAAAGTTGAAATTTCAACTTAGATTTTTGTTCCTTGTGTTTCTAAATAGTTTTGTGCAGAAGTTCTTCATTTTTGCTTTTGCTTTTGCTTATTGTTACACCAGATATTGCCGTACTGTTAACTACTGTACAGTTGAATTGTCCATACTGAGCTTCTAAATATTAGTATTTGGTTTGGGAAGTTCTCATCCTCCTTTTTGTTTTATATGTAGGAAAACGCGCAACAGCTGTGGAATTCCATCATGAACAAGCAAGAATTGGCAACTAAGACAACTTCCATCAAAGAAACAACAGTAGCTCCAGTCATTCCTCAACGGGATGGGATACAAGATGACTATAATGATGTATATAATTCTACTCGATCAGTTTATCTTAGATCTTTGATTTCTTTGACTAATTGTGAAATGTTTTCTACTTTCAGCAATTTTTCTTCCCAGGAGTCCCAACTGAAGATTATAACACCCCTGCGGAGTCATGTAAATTCCTTATAAAATTGTGGACATTGGTCTGGATTTGACACATTATTTTCTGTGTTGCTGATCTTAGTCATATTTTGATGTGTTCCTTAGCGGAGTATCGAACTCCCACACCTGCTGTTGCAACACCAAAACCAAGAAGCGATACAGGGGATGTCGATGATGAACCTCCTCTTAATGAAGATGACGACGATGACGATGAGTTAGATGACTTTGAGCAAGGGGATGACGAACCTAACACACAGCACCTTGTCCTCGCACAATTTGACAAAGTAATAATGCTTCCCTTTTGGTTATGATAAATTGGCTAAGCAGAATTTGCTTTACCTCTAGTTTCGTTCTCTTGTGTCTTATATTTACCTCTTCACTGGTTTACATAGGTGACAAGGACAAAAAATCGCTGGAAGTGCACTTTGAAGGATGGAATCATGCATTTGAATGGCAGAGATGTTCTATTCAACAAGGTGGGTAACATAATCTTTTGGTCAAACTTGTGAATGGATATTTTTTGAATGTTTGGATCGACAATTGAATAGTCGTTTCTAGCTACTTGGCCACATAATTGGACTATTCAAGTAGTTAAGAATTAACTGAAAGTGCATAAAACGGAGTGAGTGTGTACAGGAAATGTAAGGACAGTAATACATGAACTCTACATGCTTTGTCTGATATACACCAAAACAGTGGTTTAAATTTGATACTCTCCCTGTTAGTTGATAAAATCAAATTATTTTATTGGTAGTCAGTTGAACGCTGCTGATGTTTGAATAGCCTGTTGAACCATATAATAGTTGTGTACAAAATATTCAGTGTTTCTGCACCTTAATTTTGCTCAGCAACTTTCAACTCCTGAATTTTGCTGCTGATGTTTGAATAGCTTGTTGACCCATATAATAGTTAAGTGTACAAAATATTCAGTGTTTCTGCACCTTAATTTTGCTCAGCAATTTTCAACTCCTGATTTTTTTTGTGCGTCCTGTTGCAAAATAGTTTTGTTAATAATAACTAAATGCATCCTGTTGCAAAATAGTTTTGTTAATAATAACTAAACTACCACAGCTATGCTCTTATGGCCTACTTACTACCTTACCTGTAATGCTCCAGTGCATTTCACTTGCTGCACAACGCTCTTGTTGCTGACATCGATATTTCGCTATGATGTTGCAGGCATCCGGAGAGTTTGATTTTTGAATTTTGTCGTAAAGATGAGCTATTTTAGAAGCTGCTGTATCGACCTGTCTGTCTTGAACATAAGAATGGGGAGGTGACAAAATGCTGGTGTGGTGGTGAGTTAGGGCACTATGATCACGTGTCGTGTTTTCCTGTTGGGGCTTGCTTCACCCAGTTTGTTTGTTACAATAACTGTTGTCACTGTAAAAATGCTACAGTTGGGACTGTTGTAGACATTTTCCTGAGGTCACTTAAAGCTGGTGCGGAACTATCTTTATCTGATTTAGATCCTCCATTTCTCGCCCTATTAGATGCCATTAAGAGCTAGTTTGCAGTACATCCTTGTGTTCCAAAATCTAGTCGTGGCGTTGTGCAAAGTCGCCATCTGCTTGTTGCGGTCATGCCATATCTTTTCATCCAGAAAGAGGACGAGCAAGAACATGCAAAACTCAATTTGTTTAGCTGCAGCATTTTAGCTTTAGTATAACTCAGGAAGTAGCTCGGTTTGCTTTAACCGATCTCTGCTTCGATTTCCTTATATTATTCCTGATTGGTGTACTAAGCTTGTGGAAAGCGGTTGCAGTGTTGCCTCTATATCGCCATTGGGAAAGTAGTGTAGATTGGCAGCGGAGAAATAGTCAGACAACGGAGATGAAACGGCGGATATCTGGGAGCGTATATATGTGAGAGTCGTCGTACGGGAATTATACCGTTTCATGTAACATGATGCACGCATTCTATAATCACATGGAAAGTGCTATTTCATAAACAATTTGTATGCATTACCTTTCTGTCATTGCATTGGTTCTTTGCAGAAAGAAAAAGGAAAGAAAAAACAAGAAGAGAAGAGAAATATTAAATTGCAGTTTGTACCGTCTGAACATACAGCAAAGCGAATTACTCGGTACTACTTGCAAAGAATACTAAACCCGCCGTGCATTTTGCGCAAATTAGCGTTTTGCGCAAAACAGGTCGAATTAGGATCTATAAACTGCAATTTACTTTAAAAGGCTACTTGATTACATTATGAGGCGGATCGCAAATGCCTGGTCCATTGCAGTCGCTCGCTGTACCTTAGTTGTACGTAGTTGTGTTTTCTTCTTTTCTCCACTACTATACACGCTCCCTGATTGAATGCTACAGCCTGTTTCATGTGACATGATGCTTCCTAGCATGGTTCTATTCTCTATTGGGATCGACAATTAGACATGAGCGTATATGGGAAATATAAAATATTATCGTCAGCCGTTGATATTCGTCGACGTAGGTAACTTGTAATGAGCTGCCAATCCGCAAGTCAATAACTACTCTCTCCGTCTCAAAATGTAAGGTATATTTTATTTCGTTAAGACAAGATTTTGACCAATAATTACTCTATTAATATGTGATTTATGTGATACAAAATAACAATCATAAGTAAGTACTTTCAAATACGAATCTATTAATATTAATTTTATATCACATAAACTATATATTAATAAAGTAATTATTGATCAAAGTTTTATCTTAATCAAATAAAATATGCCTTATATTTTGAGACGAAGGGAGTATTCGTAAGTACAGCTTTCGTTTCGTCGATACCAATCTACAGCTCGGACAATTGACCGGCCAGCGGCCAGCGGCTTTGCACATTGTCCTATGAAGTAGACATCTGTAATCACTTCTGGAATTGTTTTGATTTGGTGGGCACATGCAGTTAATGGAAACTTGTTTATTGCTGGCGATCGACGATGAGTCATTGCAATGGAACAAACAACATTATACATGTATAGGTACGCTCATATAGTCATATCTAATTAACACACATATCGTACGGCAGCATGATTATGCATGTCAAGAACACACTCATGGCATGATCCGATCGACTCGAGCGTCGTCCAGGCCTAGCCGATCTTGGGGACCGTCGCGACGTTGCGGTCGGAGTCGATGAAGACGCGGACGCGCTTCGCGTTGAACTCGGTGGTCACGAAGGAACCGACGGGCAGCATAACCACCTGCACGTCCGGACGGTCGTTCAGGATCTTCTGCTTCGCCGCCTCGGCCGGCCACCCCACCACTTCCGGCCAAGACGATTTCATTCCTCTCGCCTCACTCATTTTCGCAAAAATCAAAGACCTGAAAATTTGCAGCAAAAATAGAAACGGCAGTCGTTTCTCAGCGGAGATGGAATATATATAGAATCACATGTGCACAAATTAAAGGGATAGAATAGCATATGCGTGTGCTAGCTATAAGTGCAAATTAACCTGTATTTGAAGCTGGAACCTGCGGTTTGGTTTGCTAGATGTAGTGCCCCGGCTGTGGTTTATGGATCGGATCGAGATGGTATTTATAGTAGTAGATAGGAACCTGAGCGGATCAGGTATCTGTGACAACGCGATGCTTCGACATGTGAGAACCTTCGCCACCTTTACCTTAAAGGCTTTGACATTCTGTGCGACCAACGCTTTGTTCTCTTGCTTGCTCGCTCCCGCCGGGTTCTTCTCCATGTACCATGTGGATGTGGAGGGACGACGCGCGCGGTCGTCTTGGACCAAGTCCGTGAGCGGCGTGCGTGTTCTGGCGTACATACGTACATACATGCATGCACGGCCGGCTAGGTTGGTCAGTGGAGTTCGGCGCCGATAAACAAAGATAAGCCTGCGTGTACTTGGCCTCAACGATCAGCGGTAGTGGAGGATTGCCGTAACGAAGACACTTTCCGGATATCGGTAGCATGCTTTCTAGGCCCTAAGCAAATACCTAATATTTTCACTGCGTTTTCTAAAAGCACTTTTCACAAGTGCACTGGAACGGAGAAAGTACCGAAATAGATGTTTACCGTACTCCTTCACTGCTTCTGCATGCTCACCTATTTAATTACCCTCCAAGTTCGTAGTACTTACAAGAAAAATGCCACCACCTATGTAAAATCTAAATCCTTTACAATATCTTCACTTTTCCCACCCTAATAGTTCATTTGCTCCGTTCTTCCCTACCCCAACCCAAAATTGATGCAACAAAGGAGAGAGCCATCGGCTAGGTTCCCTAGGCGCGCCGTCGGTAGCCAGAAATCGCCCTTGACGATCTCTCTGCCTCCCCTCCGCTCCTCCCCTCCGTCCTGACTGGTTCCTCTGCCTTGACTCCACCCGTGCATCCTCCCTTGATCCGCAGAGTCCACCAGCCGCTGCCACCTGTGTTGGTCTATAGTTGCTGCCGCGAGCACCTTCTCCCCCAACAACCTCATCCCTTGGCATGCCTTCTCCCAGGACGACCTCATCCCCCAACGTGCCTCCTCTTGCAATGTCCTCCTCCCTTGACGTCCCTCCAACTGGCCCCGGCTCCTCTACGGTAGCAACAAAATGAGCCCTCTCCCCCATACGGTGGCAAGCCCGAGCCCCCTCTCACTTATGCCAAAAAAATTCAGATCTTTTTGTTCAATGTATATGCTTGTTATTACATTCTTGGTCATATGTGTAGCTCAAATTTTCAGAGTACAACTAATTTTCAGAAGGAAAAAGTGTATTTTTTACCCCTCAACTATTGCCTCGGTGCACATTACATCCTTTAACTTTAAAACTAAAAATATTTAACTCTTAACTCATAACCGGATAGAATACCCCTCTCATACTATCCCTAAGTAGTTTTGACAAGTCAAAAGTGGTTTCAGGTGACGTGGCGCCGACGTGACTGCCACATCACCTCCACGTCATCCAAAATGTTAGGAAATTTTCGGGAAAAGGGAGTTGAGAGAAAATTGAAAATTTTAGAATAACTTTTCATTTCAAAATAAAATAAAAAAATTCATTTATTTTTTCCTCTGATTTTGAAAATTCAAAAGAAAAATCAGTTTTTTTGAAAACAATCAAAATCATAAACTTGACAAAAAATTGATTTTGCAAAGTTATTCTGAAAAATTCCCAACCTTTTGGATGACATGGAGGTAATGTGGCAGCCATGTTGGCGCCACGTCACCTGAAATTACTTTTGACTGGTCAAAACCGCTTACGGATAGTCACTACTACAGAACATGTCATCACTGACGGGCTAAAAACCCACATCAGTGACGGATTTTTGGCCCGTCAGCAACTAAAGGTCAGTAATGACTCGTATTATCAGTGACGGGTAATTTACCCACCTGTCACTGATAAAGATTATCACTGACGGGTTAAATATTTGCCCGTCTGTGATGGTAGAGTCATCACTGACGGGTACACTTTCAACCCGTCCGTGATGAGTACTCATTAGAGGTGACGAAAACATCATCACGGACGGGTGGAATAACGACCCATCAGTGATAATTCCACCATCACTGACGGGTGCTTTTTCACCCAGATGACCAAATAATCATTACGGACGGGTAGAATATCGACTCGTCAGTGATAGTTCTACCATCACTGACGGGTGCTTTTTTCACCCGTCCGTGATGAATATCATCACGGACGGGTAGAATATCGACCCGTCAGTAATAGTTCTACCATCACTGACGGGTTCTATTTTCACCAGTCCTTGATGAACATCATCACGGACGGGTAAAATATCGACCCATCAGTGATAATACCTACTATCACAGACGGATCCTATTTTACCCGTCCTTGATGATATTTCATCAGCTGTGGTGGAGATCATCATGGACGGGTGGAAAAGGAACCCGTCAGCGATGGTAGGTACCAACCAGGCAGGGTTTTCCTGCTTCCTGGCTAGCCTTAGGTCATTTTGCTAGCTATGCCCTCTGAAAAACAAAATATACCCCAGCTGCACAGCCTCTGTACAGCCCCAGCATGCACAGGACATATATCACAAGCATATATGCAGTGTAGAACAGGAATCAAAGAATTATTTCAATTTGACTTCTCAGTTTTGACAAGTCTGTTCAAATATACAACACACTCTACATCGCACAATTGGCTGAACAATTTGTCACATCTCAAATCTGATAAGTCTAAACTTTAGAAAAGAACAATACAGAATCAGTTCGAACAAATTTATGTAGATGGGTAGAATTCACCGGCGGGATTTACTACAAAATTGTTGAAGAAATATGCGAAGCGCACCAATACGCGTGTAAAGTCCTGGCTTGCATCAAATTGCTCTTGCGTGTTAATATGAAATTCCTGTGAAAAAATGATAACAATATTAATTTCATATGGAAACAAAGTAGGTATTAAATAGACTGTCAATGTAGATATTAGATCCAAATTAATCTATTTTTTGCATCTCAATTCCACATCACAAATTTGACAAGTCCACATCTCAAATATATATATATATATATATATGTACAATACATTCGACATCGCACAAGTTGCTAAAGAATTTTGTACATCTCACTTTCATATGGAAATGAACTATCTAGAGTGTTAGCTAGAGTGTTTACACACTGACTACAAATGGACGCATTAGAATGCGATAGATGCATTGGACTGCGATATCAGTATGTAGTTTTCTTGTGCAGTGTAACCACAATAGAGCATCATCACCATTGTGACATTGCGGTAAAAGTGTCTTGTGCAGTGTAGCGCAGTGTCACAAACGCGACGGAGAGGGGAGAATGGCGGCCTCCGCCGGCGTCGGCGCTGCTGCAAAGCGGAGGAGCGGTTGCCGGCCTCGAGGAAGAGGCGGTGACCGGATCCGGGCTCGGAGGGGCTCGGGGAGGAGGCAGCGGTCGGATCTGGGCTTGAGGAAGAGGTGGCGACCGCATCCGGGAAGAGGCGGCAACCGGATCCGGGCTAGGAGGGGCTCGGGGAGGAGGCAGCAGTCGGATCTGGGCTCGAGGAAGAGGCGGCGACCGCATTCGGGCTCGGGGGGCTCGGGAAGGAGGCGGTGGCCACAGCGTGGTGCGAAAGAAAGAGAGAGTGTTTCAACACGGCAAAAATGACTAGGCCGTCCCGCATTTATAGATAGGAGGAGTCATCACGGACGGGCCAAAATTATGCCCGCCAGTGCTAGTTTGGTCATCATTGACGGGTCAGTTTTCTACCCGTCCGTGCTGACACTGCAGCTTAACACTGACGGGTAGTATTCCTACCCGTCTGTGATAAATGATGTCATCACTGACGGGCGCAAAATCTACCCGTCATTGAAAGTCATCATTGATGGGTAGTTTTCCTACCCGTCAGTGATGATATCTTTGATAATAGCCTTGAGGCTCTTCGCATATTCATCACTGACGGGTTGTTTTCCTACCCGTCAGTGAAGTGATTTCACCACTGACGGGCATGGTTTACCCATCAGTGATACCGATCCTGGATGACGTTGTTTGTCGTAGTGAGTGTGAGGGGGATATTCTATCTGGTTTTGAGAGTTAAGGGCTAGATATTTCTGGTTTTAAAGTTAAGGGGTATAATGTGCACTCAGGCAATGGTTGAGTGGTGAAAAATACACTTTTTCCTTTTCAAAATGCTATTAGATGAGATCCATGTGCATATAGAATGTTTCTAGTTTCTAAAGTACAAGATAGACATCTGAACTGGGATGCATGTGTAGATTTTGGATGTAGTTTAACATTAAAACATAGATGTGTTATTTTCCTTTAGGATGGAAGTACTCAATGATAAAGGTGGGATTTTGCAAATTAGTTTCGATCGGTGATCGTTCAACACAATGATGAAACAATGTAGTCCGCCCTAAGCTAGAACTATTCTCAACAAAAACCTGACAAAACTAGAGGTGGCTAGGGGGTATATGTAGGTAGAAAAACACCTCTGGACCGACTCGGACTCAATTAGGTCAGTTGGATCAGTTTAAACCGGCCAAAAGTTGTTTTAAACTAGCCTAGAAAAGTTTTCTCTCCAACTGCTTCCGGACGGTGGACTTACAAGCCAACAAAGGTTTGGCCCAAAAGACACGTAAACGGACTTAATATTTAACTAAGTCTTTATTCTTTCATCTCATGACATACGCTTCATTTGATCTTCCAGTAGGTTTCCCCAGTCATTAGCACCATATCTCCATATCTCCATGGAGGCTTCAAGGTCCTAAAGTCATCCTCACTTGAAGTTCCTCACGCTCCCAAGAGCTTGAACTTGAACCCTCTCTTGCTCTTGATGATCTTGCTGGACCTCTTGTTCTTCGATGCAGGGGAAGTAAAGGAAGTAGTGATAGCAATAGTTGTATCTATGGAGGTCATGTCCTCATCATCCTCCTGTCCTTGAAAACAAAGCCATTGTACCTAAGAAAAAGAATCTCCTTGAGGTAGTCGCCAAGCATCCTAAGCTAGAGGCATGTCGACCGCCTAACCAAGAGCTTAGGGATTTTTCGTCACGAGCGTGAATCGGAGGGCCATGGATGACAAGAACAATGGAGCCGTTGTACTTGAGAAGATGGATTTTCCTTAGGTACTTGCTGAGCAACTTGGGTTAGAGGCATGTCGGTCGCCTAAGCTGGAGCTTAGGGCTTTCTCGCCGCGAGTGTGACTAGACTTGGTGCCTAGGGCCATGGATGACTAGTCCAGTAGAGCTCTTGTACCAAGGAGGTTCCCTAGTAGTCACCGAGCACCCTGCGTCAGAGGCATGTTAACCGCCATGGAGAGCCACCGGGGACTGCTTTAGGGATTTTGTGGGTGTTGATGGGTGCATTTTGCATACATATATTTTATCTTAATTCATGCATATTTAGTTCTATTTTAGTTTATTTTTGGAATAATTACTGTTGTTTTCATGTAGATCCTCTTAAAAAGGTAGATTAAGGCTCTTCGGGAGGATAATTAAGGAATTTGCTTAAATCAGGGGTTTCTCTAGGAAAACCAAATATATACACATCATCTACAAGTCAAGAGAAGACTGCTGGAAAAAACCTCTGGAAAAAACCTCATCGCGATCAAGAGAAGACCGCTGGAAAAAACCTCATCACGATTGGAAGCTCCAGAAGGCTAGCCGACGAGTGGTATGGGCGCACCCGCCTGTACCACCTGGTCGTATCGACCTCCAGGAGGACCGCCTCATCAAACCCTACCTGCTGGCGATGGCCATATATTGAACAAACATTCCTACGCCATGGGAGAGGACGAACCGTGATGTAAACAGATTGCTACGCCGCCGAAGAGAAGCTGCCAGAGATCTGACTTACACCATAAGAGCACCATCTTCATCAAGAGAGGTCACAAGCAAGATTGTAGATTCATCGCCCACATCATCCCCATTGGTTTCCCATCTATATTGATCTTCGAACTTGTTCATCTCGTACTTTATGTTTGTGAATTTGTTCTGACTTTATTCTTGCACATTTTATCATGATATGTGACTTCCGCACTTAATGCATGCCTTTTCATCTATCTCTTGAGTATTCTATTTAGTTTTTGAGGTTGTGGGTTAACCCTAATAAAAAATTGATTGAGATGCAGTAATTTATTTGTGCTATGTTATATGAATATGGTGATGTTCTTCATGATGGTTACGAACGTCGATTATTCACCATATTGCCTTCGGGACATGAATGATGTCAACGCTTAGGAGAGAAAGTATTGAAGGTACCACGGTGATAGAAGCTACCTTGAACCTTGGATCTTCTAGGTATGAGATTCACAGAGACCCTCTACTTTACGCCGTCAGCATGGGTGACTTTAATTGCCTTGCTTGCCAATTGGACATTGGGGTGAAATAGTGGTTGCGAGGGATGTGTGTCTGATGTTTGTGGCACATCTTGATAAGGCTCCACTCTCATAAATCATATGCATGCTCACAAATTGTTCTCATCTGCTATCTAGTGAAACCATTTTCCTCAAGAACGCCTATTTTATTATTGAATCATTTTTCTTTTATCATACTTTAATTCTAGTTTTTATATTGAACTCGTTATTATAAACATATCCATTTTTGTACCACCACAACTGTCATGCTATTTTATTACTTAATTAAAAACTCATAGGCTTCGTGAAGAAATAATACTTGGAAAAACCTACCGATCCTTCTGCTTGTTGTGGATACAATACTCTTTCTTATCAAAAACTAGTTTCAACCTACCTTGTGCACTTGTAGACATTAGGTGTCTTGGTCCATCATTTGTGCTATTTGAGTGAGACAGCCTCTGGAGGCTTCTCTCGTGACACTACGATGATGGCGCTCTTTTTGAAAAAGAGTCAACACAATGCAAAGGCTCATGGTTCGCTACCTCATGACGTGGAGAAAGGTAAACAATAGGCCCTTCTTTTCTCTAACGTGAAGGAGGTTGAACAGTTCATGAGGTTCAATTACAGCTCTTGCACGGAGAAAAAGGAAAGGCAGTCTCTAATGGCACGAGATTTTGCTTGCATCTTAGACGCGAAGGCAATTAGAGCTGATTCATGGAAGCTCGCAATTTGCTTTGTTTTCACTTCTTCTGATGGTGGAGGATACAAGCCTTGGGATGCGTTGCCTACAGACGGTGCATTTTTACTTCTCCTGGTGGTAGAGGATATAAGCCTCAGGAGGTATTGGCCGCAGATGACACTTTTATGGAGGATTTTAAGTGTAAAACTTGCAGAGCTTATCTTTGTTCTAGCTGTGGGGTAGGCATTTCCCTTCATGGTGGACAGGATAGGATCTGGATCCCAAGATGGCGGAGATGCGATATGGGTCGTCCCACTTTGTGTGGAGCTTTCCTTGTGACTAGGGGTCGAGGACCTTCTTGAGTACTAGGGCTCCTTGGGAGAATGCCCGCTCCTTCACCCTAGTGTTGTAGAAGCATGCGATGTCTTGCTTGTATGCAGCGTGCTTGGTCTCGTGCCTCCTCGACATAGTCCACTTCGGCTTGGCGATGTTCTTTTTTTTGAAGTTGAGTGGGGTGACTTCACGAATCATCTCGACACAAAGAAGGAGCGGTGCTCAACTTCTGCGGGGAGTACAGCTTCAGCTTCATATACCAAGTAGAAAGTCATAGACCCGGTGGAGCGGCTGATGGTGGTGCACATCCCCCGTAATACACTCTCGAGCTCTTGGGCCCATATTTCTTTTTTGGTGGAGTTGTCCTCGACGTGGCAACGAAGGCCTTTGAGGATGAGTTCGTTGTCTCGTTTCATGACCCTGTTGCTCTTGGCTTATGTTACGGAGGCAAAATGCAAGGTCATGCCTATGGAGTTACATAATTCTCTAAATGACAATGTGTCAAATCAAGTTCCATTTTCCAAGATTAACTCAAGTGGGACGACAAAGCAGTAGATGATATTCTTCTAGAAGAATTTCTGCATTGCTCGATCTTTACCCATTTGGTGAAGTTATCAATAACAACCACCACAATATCATTAGCCCCCTTGGCCGGTGACAATGGTTCCAAGAGATCCAATCCCCACCGTGCAAATGGCCATGTGATTGGAATACTCATAAGAATTGAGACTAGCGCGCAGATGGGTTTTTCCATTTTCTGGTAAGCTCGCATTTTCTAGAGTATGTTGATGGTGTCTTGGACATGGTTGGCCAGGAGATGTCTTGCCTCAATGCCTTTCATGTGGTGGATCTTAGTGTCGATGGTTTTCGCATAGCCCAGTGTGAATCTCAAGCAAGACATTGGTGCCTTCTTCCTTCAACAGGGTTGCCACTCCTTTTTTTGTAGAGGACATCATTGAGAAGAAAGTACATTTTTGCTTGCAGAGTTTCGTAATCCACGATATCTCCTTTAATTACTTTGATGATGGGAGCCATCCAAGATGAAATCTCAGTGGAGATCACGAGGACTTGTGGTAGAATCACCTACTTCTTTGATTGACTGAGAGTGGATGACCATGAGGAAGATGCTAGGTAGGAGTGGTTCCTTTATAACCGGCAGCTCTGACTAGCCTATGGGCCCAGTGGTTGCCTCCTCACAGTATACAACGCACCTCCATCCCGATGTTGTTGGTGGCACTGAAGGCAAGATGGCCTGCGTACTCCAGCGTCTTTCCTTTTGGGCTTATTAGTATTACCCCGGCTCTAGCTCTCTTTAGGCGTTCGAGCCATTGAAGTGCATGATCTAGTGGCAGTTAGGTGTCGCTGCTTCTTGGGGTGCCTCGTTGGGCGGTAGGCTTGGAGCCTGCTATTCTGCCATGAAATCCGCCAAAACTTGTGACTTGATGGCAGTCCGGATACTGAGCATGATGGAGAATGGCGCTAACTTTGTTGCCGAAGACCTTGCTAAGAGGGAATGTGGATGGGATCGTGATGGTGTGGTCTATGAAGTAGTGAAGGAGCCTCTTGGAGGCCATGAGGAGGGAGTAGGCGATCTTCTCAATTTGAGAGTACCTTCCCTTTGCTCCGGCTAAGGCTTCGGTCACGTAGTAGATGGGACATTGGGTACTATCTTCTTCCTTCACTAAAGCTGTGCTGACTACTCTTAGTGTGGCAAGATACATCAGCAGGGGCTCTCCACTCAAGACTTTGGGCCTGTAAGTAGTGGAGGGCTGGTAAGTATGCCTTGAGTTATTTGAACTGGCTTGTGCTTTCACCGTCCAAAGTCATTCAGCCTACTAAGAGCTTTGAAGAAGTGAAGTCCTTTCTCCGCCGAGCGGGAGACAAATCTCCTGAGTGCGGCCATCCTTCTGGCAAGGCGTTGAACGTCCTTGATGGAGCGCGGTGGCTCCATGTCGAGTATGGTGCAAATTTTTTCAAGATTAGCCTCGACGCCTCGTTGTGATACCAAGAAACCAAGGAGCTTGAACCCGTACTTCTGGTGGTTTGTGAAGGTTTCTTGAAGGTCCTCCAGGTGTACTTGCGAGGCAGCTTTTGATGACAGCTTCGTCCACGTACACTTCTGCATTTCTTTCGAGCTAGCTTTTGAGGATGAGGCTCACAAGGTGCTAGAAAGTTGCTCCAGCGTTCTTCAAGTCAAAAGGCATGTGTTGGTAGCAGAAAGTGTTGATGGGGGTGGTGAAGCTTGTTTTCTCTTCATCTTCCTTAGCCATATGGATTTGGTGTTATCCCGAGTATGCGTCCAAGAAGCTCAATATTTCACATCGCTCATGGAATTGACTAGTTGGTTGATGTGAGGAAGAGGGTAGTTTTCTTTTGGGCATGGCTTGTTGTGGTAAAATCTACACACATGCACCATTTCCCATCTTGGAATGCCACACCTTGTGGATGAGACTAGCCTTGGTGAGTACTTCAACATCCTTTTTGATGGCGTCCTTCTTTGCACGGATAGTTTTTGGAGCTTCTGCTTCACCAGGGCACGGTTGGGTTTGACAATGAGGTAATGTTGCACTACATTGCATGGGACCCCTTGCATGTCGGCGGGTGACTAGACAAAAAGGTCAACATTCTTCTTAAGGAGGGTTGTGAGGTTTGCTTGAAGTTTCATTGGTAGGTGCGCTCCTATCTTGACCGTGCACGCATCTTCATTCCCGAAGAGATGAATTTCAACTCTCTCTCGAGGTGCAGATTTGGCGTGAATCTTTCAAGTGGAGCCATGGAAGGTTCCTGGACGCTGGAAAGGAGATTCATGCTTTTGGTGGTTCATCTCATGGAGGTGGAGCACGTCACGATCCTGGATTTTTGCACTCCGCGTACCATGATAGGTCCCTAAGGGCCAGGAATCTTGAGGCACAAGAAGTTTTGGTGCACGGCTACACAGAAGTGGTTGAGCATGACTCTTCCCATGAATGCATTAAAGGATGACTCCATGTCCACCACATTGAAGCGCACCATCTCAGTCTAGTGATTTTCCATAGTTCTGAAGATCATGAGAAGATCAATGTGACCAAGCAATTGTATACACCTTTCCTGGTATGAAACCGGTGAGTTAGTAAAGTGACGGCTCTAGCGAACCATCGTTGTAGCCCCCTTGCGGCTCCAACAAGCTTTTGAGAGTGCGGAGGTACAAGATGAAAGCTGAGCTTCCGCCATCGACGAGGATCTTGGTGAGCTTGCAGTTGGTGACCGTGAGGGTCACGAAGAGAGCTTCATCGTGCGGGAAGTATATTCCCTTAGCATCTTCTATTGTGAAGGTTAACGGCATGCTTACCCATCTTGGAGGCTTGGTAGGAGTGTGTGCTCCTACAATGTTCACCTCCCTTGTATATCCCTTGTATTGTCTCTTGGAGCTTATTTCGGAGGCCAAGCCTCCTAGTGTGACACCGACGAGGTGGTTGGGTTGTTGGAAGGGAAGTTCCTTTGCCTCCAGAGTTGGTTCATTGATGAGCACTTACGCAGGGGCAGCCGTTCTTGGGGGAGGAGCCCCTTGTGCCACCATTGGCATGTGGAAGCGTAAGGCTTGTCTCATGGCTCCTCCTTCTCGAGCGCAGCATTCACTAGTCCTATGATCGCCAGTTTTGTTGAAGATGCACCACCTTAATTCTAGATTTTGAGGTCCGTGATCTTGAGGTCACGTGCTCTAGTTGAACTTAGGGTTTTCTTGGTGAGATCAGTTGTTGATGTCCATGATCTTCTGCTCCTGGGAGTATGGGTGATTCTTGTTTCTGGAGTTTTTCTCCGACTCAGGTGGTCTTGGGCATCTCGCAACACGATCTCCACGCGATCCATCCTGATGACGTTAGACAGAGGCTTCGAGGTTGTGGGGCCGGCGGGATCACAACTTGGCTTTGGAGGCGAAGTGTGGTAGAAGTCTCTGCAGCATTTGTGTCGATGATCGGTAAACTGCCGATTTTACAGTATTCGTGGAATGTGTATGTATGAGGGGTAGGGACCGCTAGGGCACAAGGCCAGAAGTATAATGGCAAGGAAAATGCCCTTTTTATACAGGTTCGGGCCTCCCTCAGGATAACAACCATACGTCCTGTTCGTATATATTCAATGGAGAAACGTCTTAAAAGGGAATCTGGAAGTTAATGGCTATCCTAGGCCTAATCATAGACTAATCCGACAAATTCTGCTACTCTCGACTCCTTCGAGATGATGGGGCTTCAGGATCTGGATTGGCCTTTTGGATCTAACCTCCCTTGTCGATCTAACTTGACTTGTCCTCCCATATGGGACTGCTGACCCTTTTATAGGGGGTTCATCTAGTCGTACCGTACATGGGCTTACGTCCGAGTAGGACTCTGGCTTCCTTAAACATCGGGATGAACTTCCTAGTTTAAGGGATATATTTTCTCCTTCTTAGAGGTTAACTTATCGTCCTGGGATCCTTACCGGATACGGGGTATACTTTGGTAATCCAGGGAATCGTATATCAGATACTTCCTAATATACGAGATACTGTACTATTCATCGTCAAGCCCCCCATCAGTACGTGAAGTGAGGTTATGACTGTTCGGCAGAAAATCCGCCCTTCTCGGGAAGCAGCTCCGAGTAGGTGAACCGAGTAATCCTTATCGACGACTTTTCTGAGTAGGTACGATCTCTATTGAGTAGTCACAATAGCCTTATCGGAATGGCCTATTTGAAAATCAAAGCTTTTCCGATTTGATCTGATCCGTCAATCACGGACACGCGTATGCCTGGCGGATTTCTGGGAAATCGAACTGCTGTGGCGGAAATTTCACATGGTGATGAAGAATCTTTCTTTTTCTACGCTACTGTTTCGACTGACGTTAGCCGCAACGCAGCGCGCTTGCCGGAGTCGTGGGTTTGTCAGACCCTCTTTTTCCCGCGCAACATCTCGTATGCGGGAAAAGCAACCGTCCGCATTTAATGCGATGGAACAGATCGTGCCGTTAACTGCGCTCGGTCAGGCGCAAATTGAAACCTTTAAGAAACCAAGAGTTGGGGTTTTTGCCCGTATCCTTCTCCGTTCCTTTAGCTTTCCCACCATCTTCTTCCTTGCGATATGGTGGGGCATTCGTCGGCTGGAAACCCATGGCCGCGTTCAGAGCTAACCCAGGCAAGGCTCGCGTCTTCTCTAGAACTGACTTTAATTCAGTCGACCTTTCAAGCCGAATTTCGCCCTGTTCTGAACGAGAGGGTTCCCATGCCTAATCCTGGTTGGCTGGTCATTTTTCCTGATTTCTTTCGGTGCGGGTTCTTTTTTCCCCCGTCTACCTTCCTGTCCTCTGTTTTCCAGTTCTACCGGGTCGAGATGATCAATCTCGATCCGGCTTCCTACACCATCCTGAGCGTATTCACCTATCTGTGCGAAGCATTCCTTGGAGTTCGTCCTCCTTTGGACCTCTTTAGATATTATCATAAACTAGAAAGGATGAAGAAGGAGATTATGGGAGGTGCAAGTTTTCGCCTCCGAGAAGAAAGAATCACAGAATACATAGACGTCACTAGGATCCGATCTTTCCCGGGGTGGGAAAATGAATAGTGTTACTGCCGTCCATCGTCCACCTTGGGTATCAAACACTGGGGATCTCCACCCGAAGTTGTACCCTCATGGTCTGATGAGACAGCGCTGGATTCCCGCCTAAGGGGTCTGATTGATGAGATCAAAATCCTCCGGGCGCGTGTCTTGTCTTCCTTCGACGTCACCGCTGATTTCGTTAGGCGCGGGATATGCCCCTTACGGTTGAGGGAGACGGATGCATGGGATTCCTCGAGTGACCCTTATCAAAAGCAGAAGAAAATGGGTAAGTGTCGACGTGTAAATGCCGGCGTCGGTGATCCGGGAGGACCCCCTTTTGTGATTCGGCCAGGGAGGTGCTGGTCCGGAGCTACAGGGTCGTATTAGGCAGGCTTTAGATGTTTGGAATGTGACTAGAGATTTACCCAGGTTTAGGCCACCACGGAGGTGTAAAACCCTACGTCCTGCTTTGATGTGTGTATTGATGTTTGAGAGATTACAGAGGCATCCCGAAACTTGATTCCAGGGAGCTCCGATGCTCTTACTTTCGCTAGCTCGAGAAGAGTTCAGTCTAAAAAGCCTCCAGCCCCTTTGCATGGCCTCAGTCTGGATTCCCGCCTGAGGGGTCTGAATCGATGAGATCAAATCCTCTCGGGCGTGTGTCCTGTCTCCTTCGACGTCGCCAGCATTTGATTTTGTTAGGCGCATGGATATGCCCCTTACGTTGCGATGATAGACGGGTGCATGGGATTCCTGCGAGTGACACTTATCAGAGGTGGATAGAAGAATGGGTAGCTTCGTACCCTTTCTAAGATTGGAAAGAGAAACTTCTACGGGCTGTTCTGACTTCCCTTTTTTTTATCAGCATCTCTCGGAATCGGATGTGTTCGAGAATGTGAAGTATCTTTTCAAAAAGACGCCTTCTACCGGGTCGTCAAGCTATACGCCCTTCATCGCTGCCCCTTCGGCACTCTCTAAATGAGCGGGAAGAGTGTCCTCGCGTATCTCAGACATCCGGTTTTTCGAGTCCCAAATAGCATCTGACTCCCTAGGTGTTATTTGAATGGACCTCATTCAGCGTAGAAGGCCGTGGGTGTCTCAGATCCTGAAGCGGGGCCCGCCTCCCGTTCCTAGTCGGTAGACGCCAACCATCACTGCTATTTGTTGTATTTTTGTGCGTGAAGTCGTCGATGCCTCGGGGTGCTCAGAACAGTACGCAAAGGAGAACGAGCCGCCTTTCCAGTCTTCACCCCTTTCTGCTCGGGGAGCAGTGCTCCTCCGGGTCGAAGAATTCGTCTTCTGTCTCCTTAAAGTGAGCGAGGTACTTTCCTCTTTCATCTCTCCTGGCATGGCTTTTTATATGTCCGATCTCTGGGTGCTGAGCGTGACCTGTAGGGACCTACCTCCACCGAGTCCGACAAGCGCTGTCAGAGGAGAGCTACTTTCGATTCATGTGCTCCAGATTCTGCCTAGTTGAGGTCCAACTAGCGGATAGGATCTACTTTTTTCCTGATGCGTGTCAGCTGATCTGATTCTTCTACCAGCCGTGGGCGGGGATGCTTCTAGTCGATGGATGATCCGTGCGCTACTCAGATGACCGTTGTGGTGGTAATCAAAAGCATCTCCACTTATGGTGCCTTTTGGCCTTCTCTGTAAATGTTCTCGGACCTTAGTGTTCCTCTCGACGGTGTCTAGGTAAATGGGACCCCATTTGTGCCGAGGTCCGAGGACTATCGGGTGATCGATCGACTCAACAGCTTTCCGATTGCTCTTTCCCAAGTAGAAGGCAAGATGCTATCTTCTCTTCGTGGAGAAACTTGCACATGTGTGACGGATCGACCTTGAGGTACATGTACTTCGAACGGCCGCTAGCGTGTTCTCTCCTCTCCGGTCACGGAGAGTCGTCTACGGTTGTGCAGAGTTGGATCGGCCAGCTCTAAACATCAGATTTGACTTGTCTAGTATTCGCGTATTGCGGCTGGCCTTGAGAAGTGGGATCCGGAGGCGTGAACGGCTATGAGTCGAATGCTTGTATTTTCTACGTGCCAAACTTTTGGTTTATGGGATTTTGTGGGGTGTCTATATTTTGGGATCCCTCCTATGTACTTTTTGATAAAGTTTTTAGTGTCGATCTGATCACCTTATTCAGCCCCCGACTGTGCACGCTCGAGGTATTTTCTCGAGTGGCACGTCAGTGCAGTCTTACACATAGAACTCTGAGCGGGTCGATGTTCCAGGATTCGTTAAGACTCGGCCATAGCCTCCATTCTAGTCGGATGACTCCTGTCGAGTTACTTCTGTCTACGGTGTAAGGACCTTCCACTTGGGGAGAGTTATTGTTGTACTCCTAGTTCTGAACAAGCCTGTGAAACGAGGTCCCCACCTGATGGGAGCGTGCTCGGACGTGCCTGTCGTAATAACGACGGAGGTCCTATTGATATCCTGGTAGCACGGAGTATAGGCTGAGTTCATTTTTTCTCGATGCAGTTGGGTCTTATCCTCGTCATCGAGGTGGGTTGCGTCTCTTGTGCGGCATAGAGCTTTCTTACCCGTGGTGATTGAGTGTGATCTCGCAGATCAAAAAAGTTCCCTGGCTCTCTATGCGCCGTATCGTAATCATATGGTGTTTCGCCCGTGGCACGACTTGCGGGTGTTCGTAGGTGTGCCCAGAGATCTGAATTTAGCTCTCATCCCACTGCCTTGGCTGTGGGCGGAGAGTCTGTCGAATGTACTGCGCAGTCTTCATGTCCTGAGTAGTGAGAGCGCCGTTGCGGCGTTCGACTTGGCCGGTACTTTGTGGATGGGTGACTGAGGCGTAGCAGTAGTGGTGCCCAGTCCGACGCAGTACTCGATGAATTCTGCGTTGGAAAATTAGGTACCATTGTCGGTTTATGATCCTACTCGGACACCGAATCTGGTCATAACATTTTTCATTATGATCGTTTAGCTGCTTCTGATGTGATCTGTACGACTGGTTCGGCCTCGATCCATTAGTAAATGTGTCGATTGCGACGAATAGGAACTTATAACCCCTGGGCCGCCCACGGGAGAAGGTCCTAGGATATCCAGGCCCCATGTGGCTAATGGCCATGACAAGGGAATTATTTGTAATGCTTGGGGCGGGCTGGTGAATGCGTCTGCGGTGAAATTGGCACTGACGGCATCGCTTCACTAACTCGCTCCGCCGTCACGGAGGGCTGTCGGCCAATAGAATCCTTTTCTAAAGGCCTTATCCGACGCAGGGTTTAGAAAGATGCATGTGCCCCGCACACCCCTCCTGGATCTCTTCGAGTATCTCATACACCTACGCGTCTGGGGTATACACACGCATGACACTCTGTGGCTCCTCTACGGTAGAGGGCTCCGTCGACCAGGGAATACACCTAGCGCGTTGGGCAATCTGCCTCGGAGAGTGTATCATCCTCATGTGTAGTTCGATCGAGAAGGTACCTGCGGATGGGCTCCATCCATGAATCTTCAGGATCAAGGGTAGCGACAGTGCCCCGCCACTCCCTTTGGAGCGTCCATGCCTAGTGACGTCCTTGAATGGTGCTCGGTGTGTTGAGCGTGACCATTCCTTCGTCCACGGGTTCGTGAGAAGTGATGGACAATGTCGAGATCCTTTCTACAAAGCCTCCGGGTGGGCATGGAGATCGAGAGGAAGCTAGGCGGGCAAGACTGTCGGCTCGCAGTTGTCCTTTCGGGAGATATACCGTACTTCGAGGCCGACAAACTTCTTCTCCAGCTTTCTCACCTCCGCTAGATAGGCTGCCATGTTTGGGTCTGTAGTCTGATATTCCTTGAACACGTCTCGCTACCAGCTGGGAGTCCCCCACTCACAAGGGGCGACGGATACCAAGTGCGGAAGCGACTCTGAGACCGGGCTAGCAGGCCCTCGTACTCGGGCCACGTTATTATGTGGATGGGAAGTCGATCTGCAGTATATACTGCAGGCATTCTCCGGTTGGGGAAGTTAAGATAATCCCAGCCCCCGCGCCTTTGATGGTCAGGAACCGTCGAAGTGTAGAGTCCAAATTTCTTCTTTCGCTGCTGGTGACTCGCTGACGTGGGCAGGTTCTGTCCATTCAGTGACGAGTCAGCGAGTACCTGTGACTTTGATGGCGGTGCGTCGCACGAAGTGGATGTCGAATTCTCCGAGTTCGACAGCCCATTTGGCATCCGACCAATAGCATCGCGGGTTGTGGAGGATGTCTCCTAGAGGGTAGTTGGTTGGGACCTTGTGGTGTGAGCCTGGAAGTAATGTCGAAATTTACAAGATGTAGTGAGCACCGTGTACAGGAGTTTTTGAACCTGAGGTAACGCTCCTTAGGTCCGTGTAGGATCTCGCTAATGTAGTAAACTGGCTGCTGAATTTTTCCTCGTTGTTCTGAAGTCCCACGTTCCACCATCATACTCCGTTGACCGCATGCTGGTCCAGCAGCGATGTAGAGAAATAATCTTCGTCTGGGTTGGGCGCAACTAGCACAGGGGGGTAGTTAAATATCCTTTGAGCTTTTGAAATGCCTTTTCTGATTCCTCTATCCACTCGAAGCCGTCATGTCCGTCGTAGGTGTTTGAAGAAGGAATTCCGTGATCTCCTAGTCAGGATATGAAATGACTCATGACCGCCATGCAACCTGTGAGTCTTTGGACGTCTCGGACTAACTTTGGAGACCTCATTTCTGCGTATCTTGTCGGATTTGCTTCTATTCCTCGTGTGATACTAGGAATCCCAGCAATTTTTCCGGCGTCGACTCCGAAGGTACACTTCTCTCTCGCGGATTCAGCATTATCCTACTTCTTCGATAGGTTGGTGAAGGTTTCCAGCAAGTCTGAGAGCAGATTTTCTTTCTTTTTGTTTTTATGACGAGGTCATCGACATATGCTTTGACATTTCCCATTGGCTTTTTTCACCATGACAGGGTTGGCGAGCCCTTCAGGATGTTCGACTTCCCGGATAAATCCGGCCTTCAAGAGTTTCTCAATTTTCTAACTTGATGGCCTCTTTCCGATCTGGAGCAATCGTCGGAGCTTCTATATTACAGGAGTGGCGTCCTGGGCAGATAGCCAGTTTGTACTCGATCACTTCCTGGGGATTCTGGGCATATCGGATGGTTGCCACTGTGAAACATCCGAGTTGCTCTGGAGGAAACTGATGAGCGATGACTCTAGGTCTGGATCAAGGTTTGAACCGATCCGGGCTATCTTGGAGGTTCCGCTGGGTCCAGGGAATGACTTTTCACACCATCGCCGTGAGTTTTTACGGTTGTTTTAGCTTCGGAGGGAGCGTGGCTCTTCATCCCCTTGAAGCGGGTCGTACATGATCGAGGCTACGTTTGTCGCAACGCAGCGCTTCTTGAGGAGAGCTCTTTATCATCAGAACGCCCTTTGGGCTAGGCATCTTCAAGCACCGGTAAGCATAATGCGTTGCTCTGCCATGATTTGGCCAAAGTCAAGCGTCCTAAGATAGCATTATATGCCGTCCTCGAAATCGACTACGTCGATAGGATTCTCTCTGTTCGGAAAGTTCTCCAGGCATTCCAAAGGTCACCAATAGCGTGACCTGCCCAACCGGCGTGGCCGACGAGCCTGGCACGATGCCGTGAAATGCCTGTGTCACCGGGGGTACTTGCATTGCGTCGAGGGCTTTGGTGAATAGGATATTGAGGGAACTCCCTCCATCTATCAGCACCTGAGCTACTCGGTAGTTATTGATCGTTGGTTCACCACGATCGGATATCGTCCTGGTCGAGCACATAGTTTTTCGAGGCAGTCGGTTTGATCAAACTTGATCTCAACTTCCGACCACTTGATGGCCCGAGGTACCTGCAGTATGCTCCAAGAACTTCTCGGGTGATCACCTTGTATTGCCTTTTCGATTCATAGGAGGATGAGCCCCCGAATATGTGTCCGATCGCTCGGACGTGCCCCTGGAAAGGCTCAGAGTCAGCCACTGTCGTCGGGAGTCGTATCCCTGTTATTGTTCGCGACCTGTGGGTTCTCCCCGCGGAGCTTCTCTTTCTCCTCCTTAAGGTACTTCTTGAAGATGCGACATTGCGCAGATCATGCGAGTCGGTCTGGTGGACAATCGCACCAGAGCTTGGACGGCTTGTCGGAGAAATTCGTTGCTTGTCCTTGGGGCGTGGTCGCCAGGTACGCTTCTCCTGAGGTCAGTGAAGACTTCCTCGTTTTTAGCTCTTTTCTCTCTATTCCCTCCGGATGACTTCTTCTTGCGTTTCGACTTCTTAGAGTCGTCTCCTGGTCCGGAGGGGAGAGCTGGTCGACCTGCCCTGCTCGCTGTTGATGTAGCGCAAGGTGTTCCTTCCTCGGCACTGATAGGCGGGTACAACGAGCAAGAGCTACTCTGTCTGCAGCTTTTTCGGCTAAGTCCATGAGTTGAGCATAGTCGTTAGGACGATGCATGATCGATGTCATGCGTGCACATCTCGCTTTTCGACTGCCCCGAGTAACGGCGCGATGTGACGTCCGATGTCCTGTGATGCTCAGGTATCATTGATGTGCGGACGCACTAAACCTTTTGGTAAATTCCGAGTAGCGTCTTATCTGTACCTCCTGGAGACGATCTATAGAATAGGTGTACGTCCACTCTCGCTGCCCGGACGAGGGTAGGTACCTTGGAAGTTGCTGAGAATGCATGTCGCATGAGTTGTCCCCTCGTGAGCGGATCGTTCGTTTCGTGGGTAGATTCGTCAACCCCGTCCTAGCGGCCCGCTCTGAGGGATGTCGGAGGTAGTTGGCCATACCTCCTCGTTTGCCGCCTACGGCCTCAATAGTCGTAATGTAGATGGATAGAATTTCTGAGGTTTACAGAGCCACGTAACTACTCCAGGAGCTCCAGGCTTGAAGCGGAGGGCCAGCGCACATGTCGTAGTTCTTGGGATAACGCTTGGCCATCCGTGGAAGGTTCTCCGATAGGCGCGACCTCGCCGCTAATTCGGGGATCGGAGAACCGTCCCTCGAGTGTTGGCGTGAGGTCCGTTGATCTCGTCGTGGGGGAGACCGATCTTGCTGGTGCCTTTGGGCTCATAGCCTTTCGTTGATCTTGTCACGCAGGTCGATGCCGTGGTTTCCCCCTGTTGAGACTGGTTCCTGGTGTTGACTCTTTCCCGTCCGACTCCTACTGTGGGCGAGGGATGCTCCTCTCGTGGAGCTACGCGCACGGACCGTGCCGAGAAGATTCGGCTTGAGCTTGGGCCGCCTGTATTTTCAGCCCCCACGCTGTTGCAGTCACTGCCATTCCTTCCGGCGTCGATAGGTCTGCTACCCCCGGTGGTCTGGATAAGCAGATTACGCCCTCGGCGATTCCTTCGAGCGGCTGTCGGGACAATCGCATTCCTCTGTCCCTGGAGGTGTTTCTTTCCTGCTCCCATTGGCCTAATCGCGTTCCCCTGGGGATAGCCGTTTTTGGGCTGGCGACGTCGAGGACGTCCCATCTTCATTTGTCTCTCGAGCTCTTCGTGAGCACCTTCGATCGCGATAACTACTTGATAGTTTGGATAGAATGGGGTTTGGCTCCACTCCATCGCGTCGTCCTTATTGGGTAAACGATGTGGCGGGTTCTTGATCGTAATGGTCGATCATAAAGTGCGTCGATAAGCCAACATTGCTGGCCGCTCCCGGCCCTGAGATTGTCGATTGATACCAAATCTCTCTTCGAAGGCCTGGCGCACCGCTCGGATCCTGAAGCGATCTGCGTCGCTGTCGCAGTTTTCGTCAGAGGCGTATTCTCCATATCTAAGCGATCCGTTACCGAGTATGTCCCATTGGCCGAAGTTGTCGTAGAAGCCTTGGTCCAAATACCCGGTATGGTGCGTGACGACATCGTATTTCCTGCGAACTTGCTTCTTCTGCCTCGGGTTGCACCGGGGAGGGCTGTGCAATCGGGTATTGCGGACTGATCGCGTAGAAGTTGCACATCTTGCCAACGTTGATTCTTCCCTGATGGCTTGAGCCAGAGAGGTCCCCACGGTGCGCGCCATCCTGGCGACAATCGGTAAACGCCGAATCTTACGGTATTCTTAGAATGTGTATGTATGAGGGATAGGGACCATGTCTAGGGCATCAAGGCCAGAAGTATACTGGCAAGAAAACGTCCTTTTTATACAGGTTCGGGCCTCCCTTAGGATAACAACTCCTACGTCCGTTTCGTATATGATTCAATGGAGAAACTCTTACAAAGGGAATCTGTAAGTTAGTTGGCTATCCTAGGCCTAATTCGTACCTAAATCTAGCTAATTCCGCTACTCTCGACTCTCTGAGGTATGGGCTTCAGGATCTAAATTGGTCTTCTGGATCTAAGCTCCCTTGTCGATCTAACTTTGACTTGTCCTCCCCTAGGGACTGCTGCTCCTTTTTATAGGGTGTTCTATCTAGTCTACCGTACATGGACTTACGTCCGATTTAGACTCTGGCTTCCTTAAACATGGGATGAACTGTTCTAGTTTAGGGATGTATTTCCTCCTTAGAGGTTACCCTTTCGTCCTGAGATCCTTACCGGATATCGAGGTATACTTTGGTAATCCAGGGAATCGTATATCAGA